>JAODFW021361251.1:0-14538 GCA_027575235.2 Palythoa mutuki
GTTGTCTTTGATATGTATCTTTCAATCTCCAGCTCTTATCTTTCTTGATGTCGATGTGACTGGAAACGTTCGTTTTTGGTTCGCGCGCGCTGTTCTCTTCAAATTTTCATTTCCTTGTGTTGACAGAAATCGGGCCGGACTTCGTAGCCTTTCGATGCGGTTTTGTGTTTGTTCGATTTCTGGCGAACTGAATGTACCAATAAACTGATTCTGTTTAAATTGGTTGTGTGGTTCAGTTGGCTGAAGCTGCTACAAGGCTTGGAGAAGGAGGGAGTGTGGATGTGGCCTGTTTTGTTGGTAACTCCTTCTACCGTGTTTTATTTGTTTGGCGTTATTGTGCTGTATCTGGACTTCAGTGAGAACCAGACAAATACTGCACCGTAATTAACTCGTGGAGACTTACGGCTTTTGCGCTAGACCAATAAATTATATAATTTGACGTATGGATGAAGGGATTGGTCAGTTGATTCAGCGAATCAGTCTTTGCTGACATACGTTCTCTGTCAATGTTGTAGGACGACCTTGTAGCTTCAGGGGCAGTGAATGCAGATGATGCTGAGTTATACAAAAACGAACAGATGAAACTGGAAGAGAAACTTTCCCGAGAGCTTGGTCAGCGGAAGGCACTTCAGATCTCACATTTTAAAAGAAGACTAGACCAGAGGAGAAAAGATAAGATAAAATCCCTTCATGAGAAACAAGAATTGGAGAAAGCTCAGGTACTTAATTTATACTTTTTTATCATAGGAGCTAGTAAAGAAAAGTTACTCTTATATCGCTATAATTAAATATCATTTTTTTGCATGAACAGCAGTCTTTTCTTTCAAAAGAGTTTCTTAATGTGATAAGAAGAGTGATCTATTTGATGGCAGTAATTGCACGGCAACATGTCATGCAAATTTATAGGGTAACTATAAGTATCTAAACTACTGTAAATCCTTTTATGAGCCAAAGTGGCCCATTGGAGCCGGTGCTTATCTCAGGTTTCGATAGTGTTAAGGGGATGAGAGTCATTGACTCCCCCTGGACAGGAAAATAATCCATCGCAGGTTAGCCCCCAGCAGAAGCTGGTACTCATTTTACTAACCTCAGGAGGATGAAAAGCTGAGTCAACTTTGGCGAAAAGAAGGTCACACAAATGTTCAAGACTCGGCTGAGCTGGGGTTTGAGTGTGAGACCTTCTGGTTAGAAGGCAGAGATCTTACCACTAGAACTATAAGTAGGGCAATTACTAAATGTGGCTTGTGTTTCTAGGGTGTTAAGTTCAAACCCAAGTCAGACCTCTGTTTTGTGCCCTTCAACATGACAATTTACCTGACTTGTTCCAGTCGACTTAGCTGTGTACAATTGAGTACCTTCTGCTGGGGGCTAAGATGTAGAGAGTTAGGTTAGGAATAGCGGTCTACGACCTGGGATCAAATCCTTGGATCTGTATGTGGGCCGAGATTTGTCTACTCTTGATCTGACTCCAAGGGTTTTTCTACGGGTACTCCGGTTTTTCTCCATCTCCAAAAATCGACTTTCATGCCAAGATCTGAGATGTCAAGCAATTTAAAATTTGACTCTGGCTCAGTTGAATACTTTCATCACAATTGATGTTGAATAATCGTGCTTCTCTCTTCTCTTGTCTTGTGTCAACTGTTGATGGTTCTTTCCATACAGTTTCGGCTCGGTAAGAGCCCTCTTCTGGCTCTTACCAGTATCATCAGTTGACACAAGACAAGAGAAGAGAAAAGCACGATTATGAGGGAGTTTGTGTCTGACCAAATTATCAGAAGGCACTGATGTTAAATAAAGTATTTATTTATTATGTATTTATTTATGTTATTGATTACTGTCCTTTATAGGGATAGAGTGGGTGACTCACATTTGCTTAACCCTAGATTAAATTGCAAGAACAAATACACTCGTCAAAACAAAATTATTGGTAATGCCCCGAGTGTGGGAATCGAACCCACGTCTCCCTGTATTCTAGTCAGGAGTGCTAACCACTACACCATCAGGGACCACCACGATGGCAACGTAGCAGTTTCATGATTAGTTGAGTTGGTTAGTGCGTGAGGATTCCTGGGTCCAATTTTATTCTTTGGAATGAAATGCAAATGTGGCCAAATACTATTGTAGTGTGTTCGTTTCAATTAAAGTTCAGATTCACTGAATAATACCAAATGTGGAAGAATATGAAACAATAGAATGGTTCGGCACACAATGTAACAAACAGATATATACGACCACATTAATTTGGACAGCATTAGCCTCAATGAGTTACAAGGCTCTTAAAAGAATTTAATATTTTTCATGCAACCACATCGTGTCAGAAACTGACCCCATGGTATTTTTGTTACATTAGTTTTGTTGTAATGTGTTGTAGGCAGTCGCAGAAGGCCAGGACACAGCAGAGTTAATGAAGAAACATGAGCAAGAGTTGGCAGCTCTGGAAGCAAGTTTTGATGCAGATGAGGCCCGTCACACTGCTGAACTTACCAAGAAACTTGAAGAAGAGTACATGGAAGAAGTGAAACAGGCCCACAAGGCATTGCTTGAAAAGGTTTGTACAAGTTAATCACTGACATCTTCAATAGACTCATTTCACGCTTAGTATTACACAAGGAAATGTTTGATTTATTCAAAAAAGGAATTTATCATCAAGTTCGTCACATCTGTATTAGTAAAACAGCCACTTTTCAGAGATATAGCCCCAAAATTTTACTATTATTGTTGTGACAAATTTGATAATGAATTGAGATTTTTGAAAAATGGAATATTTTTCAATGTCACGCTCGCGTGAGAACACTATATTATTTTATTTTGCTTGTCACGGTTTCTTTAAAAACTGTTTATCATGTAATTTAAGTATTTGAGGATCTAGATTTGAAATCTTTTTTGTCAAGTTGAAGTTTTTATTTGTAGCCAAATCATTAAGCAGCCCCATTGCTTTTAAAGGTAGTTTGATATATGATACTAATGGGTAATGTTTTCACTATATTTTTCTGCCCTTCAAATGATGAATGTTTATATCAGATTGCTTACTAAATTTAGATTTTGTGCGCTTACATAAATGTATTATCAAATCACTCATACTGTAATGATATATTTTCCTGCTGATAAAATATAAAATAATAATAATATCCATTTTTAGTCTTTATGGTGCTGCCTTTTTCCCGGAATCATGGTTGGGTAACACCTGGCAATGTCTTACTCCCGCTCACCCACCGACTCGATTGAGCAGAACAGCATCCTCCAACTTGCAATCTGTCGGTTCTTTTTCACGTTTTCATGGGTCTTCCGTGGTTTCTTGGGCCAGGCATAACCTTTATTTAATTTAACAATAGATTGACTAACGGCTAAATCATTCAGTCGGTCAACCAATTGCTTGCTTAATTGTCAGACTGATTTAATAATTCATTATTTACTATTGACGTTCATGAATGAGCAGGTGTCATCTGAGCAAAGTTTGGAGATGGTGCTGCAGCAGCAGATTATGGATCAGTTCCGCAAAGACAACGAGGCTTTGTGGGAGCAGCTGGAGAAGAGTAAGAATCGCAACTTGGAAGACATGAAAGCTAAGTTGGCTGCACGCCGAGCGCGCAGACAGGAGGAGGCACGTCGCCAGGCCGAAGCTGCTGCTGCACAGCGCATACTTGAAGAACAGAGCAAAGCTGTTATTGCTAGCAAGCCAATGGATGCTGAACATATCGCAGTACCGGAAGTTATAATCCCAAGAGAGACCACCGAAGAACAAGTATGGATTAAATACTTGGGTTTTGTATTCTTATTGAAACATAGTGTTGAAGAAAGTTTATTGGGGAGAGAGTAGTAATAGGAGTATAACTTAATGTTGATAACAGTGAATATGATAGTGTCAAATACAGTCATTGTTGTAGTGATAGATTTAGTCATGATGCTTTGCAGGTCTTATTTTTGTGGCTATTTTACCCTAGCTTATCTTTTTCGAGAGCTGAGCAAGTAGTGTAACTAGTTTTGAAGCATGTTTGCTGAAGTTACTATGTAAAAGTCAAATTTTACAGGAATTTAAATTAGCGGATTTTTTTCCAAAGCCACTGAGGCAACATACCTGGATGCGTCGATTTTAGAGATTAGTTACCAAGCATTTTCTCCCAGAACTCTCGAGATAGGAGTTATTTCTGTCAGTTGTAAGATTGTTCAAAATGTGTTTGTTCATTACTTTATTGTCTAAATTAATTTCAACCTATAATCATGTTTGATAATTTTTAGGCTCTAAAACGGGAGCAGGAACGAGTTATCGAAGATATGAAGGTGAGACACGAGGAAGAATTCCAGAAAGTTGCTGATAAGCTGGAGAAAGCATTTGATGCAGAACTCGACATGGCAGACCGGTCATTTAATGAAGATAAGCAGATAAAATTGCGAGAGCTGAAGAACAAACAAGGGGCTGAGATGTCAGCTAGATCCCAAGATATGACAGCTGAAGAAACTCAGCAGGTGAGATTGATTTCAAGTATTGTTAGAATTATTGGGGAGATTGATTTCAAGTATCGTTAGGATTATTGGGGAGATTGATATCAAGTATCGTTAGGATTATTGGGGCCTGGAAAGAGGGAGATTGCAGCAGTCAGAGTTACCCCATAGATTGTAAGAGGTATTAACATAGTGATGGTGAAGGTCCATATTATTGAGAAACAAAGAGGCAACATCAAAATATAGTAAAATTTGCAATATAACGCGTTGTAAACTAGTTTATCAAGAAATAATGTAATTTATAAGTGGTTGTGCATTACAACGATAATTATGGCCCTGGTGAAAAGAAACCTGAATGAAGTAAGGAACATAATACGGAATGAAAGGTCTTCCCTTTGCATTACTTTTAGTCTAATTATCACTGTTGGTTTCGTCCCAGCTCATGGCTACCCATCAACAAGAACTAGAGGAACTAATGGAGAAAATAGACAGCGATCGCAACAGACAACAATCCAATTTGCAGCAGAAACTAGCCGAAAGAAAAAAACAAAAAATGGAGGCACATAAGAGAAAACAGGAGCGTGAAATGGCAAGAGAACTTCTGGAACAGAAGAAGGAGATGGCTGATGTGCGAACTGAGCATGTGAGTGTACTCCTTTAACATTTACTAAGCTGTGTGAGTCAACCCTCTCATCATCTTCCCGTTCCCACCAGGTTTACACTGGATACAAAGTCATTCATTAAAGTTAAAAAGTTCCATTTACGACCATTGTCAAAGTTTCCAGATGGAATGCATCATAAAACTACAATGCGTAATGGTGAACGTCTACTTCACTTAGCGAACCAAGAGCTTAACAAGAATGGATTTTTTTTTTCATTTATAGGTGAAGCAAGCAGAAAAGGAGGCCATGATTGAAGGAATACGACAAAATGGTACTGAGGCTGCAGACTTTGTGATTCGAAAGGTGTGTATAAAGCTGTTGTATGTATAAAAAGATGTGACTTTGAGACTTGCAAGGTGTGGACAATATCTTTTGAGATGTCAGGTTTCTTCATGCAATTTTCTATCAGCTATGTTCATGTTTATATATCTGTGTTTATTCTAAGTACAGCTCTGAGAAGAAACAAAACTTAACCCTTGCAGACCAGAGCAATTTATGACATCTAACTTCTCCTTACATATTTTATACAAAACACTATAACTGGTAATGAGAAATAAGAAATTGATCAAGTGGAATAAACTGTAGAAGTTGAAAAGACAAATTCTCTCCCAAACTGCTTATACAGAAAGTATGGAGCTCAGTTGGGAGAATTTACCAACACTTCATTGTCGTGCTTGGGACTTAAAGGGTTAAACAGCCTTGTTTGTTACAGGTCCTTGACAAACGTCAAGAACAAGAACTAAAGGACATGGAAAAGATGTTCTTGGAAGAAAGAAGAGTTGCAGTGGACGAGGAATTGGCCAAGATGGACGAAAAGCACGCACAAGAGCAAGATGAATTAAAGGCAAAACAGAGAGCTGAGCTGAAGGCACTGGGCAGACAAGATCTCAGTGCGGATGAACTCCAACAGCGACGGGCCCAGCTACTCAACAGACAGCAGATTGAGCAGAGCAGCCTGGACAAGAGACAGAGTGAGGAGAGAAAACAGATTCAACATGGCACGTTGTCTGATTGGGAGGTCAGATTCGCACGAGCGAAGCTTGAACTTAAAGAAAAGCACTACAAGGTTTGTAGGCTCCAAACTGATAAAAATTAATATTGACAGGTATTTCAAGAATACTATTAGTAGAACAGTGTTATGCGTCAGAAACAGTTGATAATAACAATGTTGTGCATACTCTGTATTATTATTGTTATTGTTGATGTATAAAATGGCATGTCTTCCTCATTTATGCCAGTGATGATGATGATTTTGATGATGATGGATGTGATGATGATGGATGTGATGATGATGATGATGATGGTGGTGGTGGTGATGATGGTGGTGGTGGTGATGGTGGTGGTGGTGGTGGTGGTGGTGGTGATGGTGATGGTGGTGATGGTGGTGATGGTGGTGGTGGTGGTGGTGGTGATGGTGGTGTTGGTGGTGTTGGTGGTGGTGGTGATGATGATGATGATGATGATAATGATGATGATGATGTCTACCACTGTTGTCGGTGGTAGTGACTGATGTTTTGAAAACCTGTGCAGAAGTCATCATCAGATATTTTTTTGTAAGGAACGAGATAAAAAAATCTTTGACATTAATCTCTTGTTCTCAATACTCCTATTAGTACTATTAGATTGTGTCGCGTGATCGTTCTGATTGGGGTACCCCTGAGGCGGATTTTGTTGGCATTAGTGACTGGCACACTGAAAACCTGTGTTACTTGACTCTGATGGTGATTTGCGCACACGTTTGTTAAAACATCATTCACTACTACCAATAACGCAATCCTCGGGATTACCATTTACCCTGATGATCACACAACACCATCTAACAGTAGTAATAATGATGATGATTTGCAAACCAAAAATACAAAAACCGAGTTTTGGAAAAATGATCACTTTATTAGATCGAAGTAGACTTGAGACCAAGTGCACTTGTTTGTGTTTCTTTTGTGTCTGGATCAAATAAACAAATTTCGCACTACGTTTCTACGAAACTTTTTTTCCGAACAATGCTTAGCTACCGCTCAACTCCTCGGAGCTGAGGTTTACCACATGCTCTACATACTTGAACATCATCGTTTAAGTTGTTAACAATATTTACTAATAAAATAATTGTATCCTGTAGCATTCATAACATCATTAAATTTATGAACTATGTGGCTTTTTCATTAAGTTTTCGACAGCTTAGATAAGTATCGTTAAGATTAGTTTTCATCTGAGTGAGTGACACATTTGCATATCTTAGTACCCCAAGTAACTCGTTTCTATGCCTCTCATATGTACGAGTTCAAAATTGACATTAATGGTGCTCAGGTTTACGTATTCGTATTGATCTAATGAGTATGATCTAATCTTCACTATGTGACGTGTGTAGGAATATGCAGATGCTCTAAATGAGTTAACGCCTGAGCAGGCAGAAGAGCACAGGAAGTCAGTGGAGAAAGCTCTTGCAGCTGCCCGAGAACTTGAGGAGGTGAAGAAGAAACTTGACGAACAAAAACAAGAGAATGATGAAAAGATACGCAAGGAAAATGAAGGTAAAATAAGAAATAAATATTTAAGTGTTGGAACATGACTTACACAACGCAAACTTTGCAACTTGGCGGCGTGGTTGGTGCAGTGGTAAGATCTTTGACTTCCAACCAAAAAATCGAAGACTTAGGGCCTGTTTATATGGAAAAAGCTGTTCCGTGACGAAGGGATATCTAACCTAACCGAGCTACTCGGGGCAAGACAACTTTTCATACATTTCTCTGTAAAACGCAGCCAGCCATTTATATGACGTCCCGGGATGAAGAGTTGTTTCAGCTGGCAGAGATAAATAGCCTTACTGAGGCTAGTTATCCCTTCATATAAACAGTTTGCCTCTTCTGCCCGGGACAACTCGTGTCTGCAAGCCATTTTAATACAGTGATTATGCTCAAAATTTCCCACGCTCTAATTACTCATCCTAGGTCAGGTATTTTTGATGTAAAAACAAAGTTGTCCAAGGTTCAAAACCTCGTAGGTCGAGTTATCCCCGCTGGAAGGGACAGCCCTTTTACCCAGGATCATATAAACAGGGCCTTAAAGCCAGGCTCAGCTAGTAACCTTTCCACAAAAGTTGATTCAGGTTTCCATCCTTAACAGGTTGGTAAAATGAGTACTAGCCCCTTTTACAATAAAATGAAACCCGGGAAGCGTGATAAATGTTATGTATGTTCACTCTGAAACAAGTAGTACTATCCAACGAAAATCAGATAGTGAATGGTGTGAACCCAGGAGTAATAGTAGATCGTATGTTCAGATCGTCCAGATTAGTGTAGTGCTGAGAAGGACTGTTGTTGATATTAGTGACTAACGTTGCGACAACCTGTGCGGAAGTCATCTTCAGAGTCAAGTGAGGAATAGTGTGATAGTAGAATACTTATATAGTCTGGTACGCTAACCTGGATATCTGAACATACAAAAATCAGATAATTTATTAAAATGTCAGGATTACTTGTGTTGTAACCATAGAACATTTCATAGGGAGTGAGGCTTACTTGTGTGCTAACTATAAGCCGCTTTTCTTTAACTCAGTGCAGAAAAGTCTGGAAATGAAAGAGGAGCTCCACTGTTTTCATTTTACATTGGAATTGATTAGAAGTGACTGAGTTAGGGACCAAATCAAAAGAAAACAAGACAAAACTCATTAACAATTAAATGCCTCCAAACACAAAGAATTCCACAGATTTTGCTTTTATATTTAGAATATACAGACCCTCAACTGAAAATTGTCCTCAAAGTTTCACATTTCTGGCAATTTTTCAGCTTCGGGCCTGTATAACTTGATACAGAAAGCAAAGTGGAGGCTTATTCACTAACTGTTGATCATTTATGTGGAAACTTACATTATGAAGCCTTGAATACTAACTAAACATGCAAAAAATGCCGTTGCAGCGATTTAATATGATATAACTAAACGCTATAATGTAATGAAATTTAAGTCGGATTTTAAGCAGTCAAGCAGCTCACATTCTTTGTACTTTTGACGTTACTTGCTTTGCGATGCGCAATATTTTGTTTTCCATCTTCTTTTGGTAAAAAATTGCCTAAAATTCGTGATTATTGGAAGGAGTGCATTGTTACATGGATTTTCTTGTGATATGACTCGGAAAACTCCTGGATAAGAACGACAGCAACTCTCAACATCTAATGTTCTTAATTTATTGCACTTTGGGCTGTTCCTTACTTTTTCATGTTTTCCTTGACAGACTTTGAAGCAGATCAAAGACGCCAGATGGACGAACAGCTTTCTGCATTTGAGACTCAACTTCAAGACGAGGAAGAAAGTGAGCAGAAAAGGAACGAGAAAGCAATCCTGGCTCTCAATGCCCGCAAGGAAGCCTTGCTTAAGGAGAAGAAAGCGAAAGTAAAACAGGAAATCGAAAAGATGAGCAAGCAGGGTGCATCTAAAGATGAACAAGAGGCGCTTTTGAAGGAACACAGTAAAGATCTTGCAAAGCTTATGAACAAGATGGATGCTGATAGAATGAGAATGCAGAGTTCGCTGGAGGAAAGATTGAAGAAGAAACGAGAGCAAAAAAGAAAGGCCAAAATGAAAGAAATAAGTGAAAACATGGAAGAAAACAAGAGAGAGTTTATGGAAGTGCAACAAGCTGAGCAGGAGCGGGCACAGGCAGAAGAGGTTTGTTTCTATTCAATCACCATTAAGAATATCCTCTCTCTATTCTCAATAACCGTTTCAACTTTGGTATTATTATTACAGAGTGATGATGAAATTATGTTTAATTATTATGTTTAATTATCGGTACAAATTCTGGTTAAGGACCGGTTTACATGCGGTTTTTTTGTTTCAGGTGATCGCATTGAAAGAGAGCATCCAAGTAGACAACCTGGTGTCTTCCTCCCTTAGCTCGGATGTTGCCCCACCTCCACCCAAAGCTGTCCAAGAAATGCCAGAGTCATTCCGTCTAGCAGCACCCATGAGTGATGGAGAGCTAACAGCCCTCCTACTCTCGTCTCCCCTTTATCACAAGTTAGATGCAGTCAAGAACTTGATCCGGGGTGGAGCGGGTAAAGGAGGTGTATTTCATGCTCCTGGTAAGTAAACCTAAAGTGTTCACTTAAAAATAAAGTTTTCTGTATAGTAAAAGAGTTTTCCACCCATTAATATCTGCAGAATATGCGTTTAACTTATGTTAATTATAGCTAAAAACGCTAAATCCTTTTACGAGCGTAATGGCCCATTAGAGCGGGTGCTTATCTTCGGTTTCTGTAGTGTTAAGCCGATAAGAGTCAGTGACTTCCCGTGGACGGGACACTAATCCATCGCAGGTTAATTATAGCTTCTTTGTTATAGTGTAAAGTTTAGGAAAACATTCTTATCCCGGCCACCTTTATCTTCCACCTTCTGCCCCTTCTCCTTTCTGCTCCATAATCATGTGTCTGTGTGGTTTTGAAGGTATGTTCCTTAGTAGTAGTACTAAGTGGTTGACAATAATTAATTATTATTTTCTACTGCAGCTCCTGGCGAGGGTTACATTGACATCAAAGATGACACCTTATGGAGTGGAGATGAGGAGCTACTCCCAGTTGATCTCAGTAACACCACGGCCCGAACATTTGTTGTTTACAAATTTGGTTGTTTCGTTGCTGATCTCCTGACGATTCACTGCCACCATCTGCCTGTAACACTCTTGCTTGCCGATAAACTACCCCCAAACTCACAACTGGAGCGTAACGCCTATCGTAACTCATTCTTTTACGATGCCAACAATCGTATTCTGTATCTGCGTTCCGAACGTCTAGACAATGTTGGTGAGTTCGTATTGGTTCTTGTTCACTGTCTCTCACACATCGCTGCTGGTGATCTCAGGGATGACAACAATCCGATATTCGTGAAAGAATTCCATCATGCACTAGCAGTTTTGTGTGACGACTTGTTCTTTGCTCGCTACCGTCACTCTTCAGCGCTTGTTCAGTCGCTGACCTCCATGTCACCAGACTCCAAACTTGGACAAACAAGTTCCGAACTCTTTGAGGCTGTGTTTGGAGAGGTACACACAGAGTCGGACAAGGCAGGTGTTGTTGATGAGCTTCTGGATACGAAGTTACTTCGTGGCACCAACAAAGATGGCGTTTACTTTACCCAGCAAGCACTTTTGGAACGCTTGTCCAAATACAGCAGTTTTGCACTCGGGTCCAAACTCCGCTCACATTTGGGTGATGTTGAAGAGAAAGCTTTGCAAGCACGGCTCCAGGGAACTGATGAATACGTTGAGCAAAGGCTTGCTGAACTTGTTGGCAAACAGCCTAAAGAAAGACCGGTCTCGCGTTATGCACAGGCTCGTGGAACATTGCTGTCACGTGAGGTGTCACGTCAGGTGTCTCGCAGCATGGCTGTGTCACGCACTGCAACCTCTATGCCGTTAGTAAGAAACAAGGTATCATCTCAAGGCGAAAGAGAAGAAGATTTGTATAAGTTATTTATTCAAGTAAGTGCTATTTGTACATACGTATATATTTATTAGCAAATATTCTAGATATAAAAGAGCGTTTTCCGTAGAAGTAGAACGGGTAGGCTTACTTGTTTTTATAGTTTCAGCTGTAAAAACAATTTATATTATGGGCTTTTAGTGGAAAATTTCGGATTCATACTTGCCCTTGTTCACTGAATTTTATTTGCTGGCAATGATATCCTTGCATTCTCAGTCACTATTTTACTTGAATAAAATATCCAGCAATCAATGAAAGGAATTAATGATGACAAATTCTCAAAGTACTCAACAACGTTTGCTTTTTGTCCAGAGAGGGTGATGGAGTTAATAGCCTCTCAACCTTAGTTTGTCGGAACTAAAGACTATGTATCACTAAATCATGTTAGTTCTTGGAAGTAGCTCTCTCTCTCTCCAGATATCAAAGAAAATGTCCTACAGAATTACTGGAGATTCTGTAGTACGAACAGGATTACTAAAGAATCTATAGAAAACGGTTCTAGCTTAACAGATCGTTTCTAGTAAACTGTCTTCATACAATATTTGTTTTTTTTTTAAACTAGGAACTGAGGGGCATTCATTTGGAAAAGATGTTTTCAATCTTAATAAGTTTTGACGTTTAGTTTAGCCTGCACCGCACACACTCTAGGGATTTTTAAAAGTGCTGAGGAAAACAACGTTAATGACAATGTGAAAGAACACTAGTAGATACAATAACTTTTCATTTGACTGCATTGAGCTGAGCACCATACAACAACAACATTCTTCATTAGGCACTTCTTTTATGCAATAACTAAGATAAAATTAACTAAAGTTAGAAAATCATTGACGATGAGCACCTAGCTAATCCAGTGACGTGGCCAGGCCAAGCAAATTTTTATCGGAAATCTCAGGTTCATGGCAGAATACATGTACGTTTATATAACTTTGAGATTAATCGACAAAGAACTACACAACAATCTATTAAAGACTTTTCGGTTTACCGAGGGACAATCAGCTTTTTCCCCAGATAAAAAGAAAATATGAAAAAATATAATCAAATGTGCTAAACCAACACCTGAAATAGTTGTGTTGTGATCATGCCTGTAATAGTACAGTATACAGTGAACAATTGTTTTTAGATTTTTCAACTCCCCCTCCCGTTTGTTAAGACTTCCCTGCTTATTTAGTTTTCAAATATTTTCCAACCTCCCTCCCCCGTTTATTTGGCACCCAAGAGTACACACAGACAAACAAGATCTTTATCAAGTGTTAGTGAAGCTCAGAAATTCTCCATTTGACTTAGTCAAACGTTTAATCTATTACCCACCCATGCTCTCTGTATCTACACCTGGCCCTGTTGACCCGGGTAAGAGAGGCAAAGTGTCTACATGGTAAAAAGTTGACTGGCCTGTTGGATGGATGAACCTACCTTTGACAGTGATTGGCTTGGTTATGGGGTTTACCCTTCTTGCCAATCTATTATCTTGCATCTCTTGGAAATTGTTTTGGGGTTTTGGGCTTTACCCTTCATGCCAAGCCATTATCAGGCATCTCGCATAAAATTGTTTGATACATTCTATAATTGCACGAAAAGTAGCCAGTAGATTGACCCATCCACCTGGGAAATCTGTTGTTATATTTAGGTAATTTAACTATATTCCAATTGTGCTTGGTTGTTAGGTCCAGGTAGATGACATGCAGGAGACAATAGACGGCTTGAATGAGGAGTTTGCTGCCCTTTCGAGTAAATTTCTTGAGACTGGTACCAACATACGGGAACTTGAGCACGAGCTAATGAATCAGACAGAGCTTTTGAAAAGCTTTCCAGAAGGTAGCTCTGAGCATGCCCAGCAGAGGAACATAATCCGAGAAACCACGACAAAGATTACTCTTGCCAAATCAAATTTGGACACTTACACGCTTAAAAAGAGTAACTGCCTTCGAAGGTTGGAGCTGTTCAAGAAGCAACTAGAGGAGAAGAAACAACAGCGGAGTAGTCGGTCGGAGACTGCAGCCAGTAAACAGCAACCAACTAAAAAGACAACTCAGGCTGGCAGAAAAGTTTCCCAGCAGCAAGAACAGAAAGCTTCCAAGCAGCCAACGAGAAAAGTGTCTTCCGATAACAAAGGGCAGAAAAAAAAGTCTAAAAAGTAGACGCTGATTGCGATTGTTTCGAAATGGTCTTCCCACAACAAATTATGATCACGTTTTACAACTTATTTATAACCTCTTTTGACTTACCGGTGTAATTGAATCACAGATTTTAAATAATAGATTTCGAAAAAACGTTCGCCCGGTTTATTTTAGATTTGTAAGATATTTTCATTGGGTATGCTAAGCTATTATAACCACCCCAAGTGTTATTGAGGCCGGAAATGTATTGACCAGTCGTAGTTGTAAATGTTATTGAGGCAAGAAATGTATTGACCAATCTAAGATGTACTTCAAAGAGGAGCCATGATGTTGTAGAATAAGGCACAGGTAATTAATATGAAATTAATTGAAACATTTAGAACCTTTTCGCACAAAGAGTATATTTATTTTTTTACAACAAATAGGAACAAAATAAAAGAATTTGCGATTATTTATTTATTTTCGTGTCATACATAACTCTTTACAGTAATGGCAGTATACAGTAGTAATTTTGGAAACGATTTTTCATACAGTAATAAAACAGCTTATTCACATCACGCTGAGGGTCAGTCGGTTTGCCTTTTTACCTTAAGGATCTTTGATTGATGTTGGGGTGTCATTACCTTTGAATCCTAATCTTTAATACTGTTTGGCTATTATACTGATTGGCCAACTACACCCCTAGCTAGCTAACCATTCTAGTAAGGGACGTAGCATTAGAAAAATGATGGGTGAAGGAGGGAGGGGGACGCATACAGAAAAAAAAATTATGCACAAGCACTGAGTGAAAAGAAAAACCATGCAATTTGAAGATTCCTCACCTCTACTCCCATCACTTTTCTAATGGTCCA
>JAODFW021362251.1:0-14536 GCA_027575235.2 Palythoa mutuki
CTGGGAAAGTTTAAAAATTAGGGTTTCTAGAATCACTAGAAATGCATCAAGATTTCTAAATTATGGCAAAAATCAAATCATTGGAAAATCATTGCATTTTAAAAAAAGTAGTAGGAATGATCTCATTTGTCTTCCATCTATAAGATCCAAAAGAATTTGGCTTAGTATTCATAACCCAGAATCAAAATATAACTTGTTTATATACTTGTTGTGCAGAATGCAAATAAGAGATGAAATACTTTCCCTGTAGTTATGTGCCATCAGAGTCAGTGTCAGATTTTCTGTTTATTCTATTTTATTCATAAATAGTACAATATTAAAAGTAACTGCTAGCGTTAAAATTACCTGCAACCCATTTATTTACTTTTCAATAATTTCTGTTACAACCTCATTTTATTTTGCTTGTAGGTTCCCAGTGGCAGATACCGGAGTGTATGGCAAGGACTGTGGCTGAGAACTCCCCAGAAAGGTGAGTCGTTATGTAAGTCATAATTATAATATCTCTTAAAGGGCAGTGGAAGCTGTGGAAAAATGGGGCAGCCGTCCTGATGTAGACTTTTTTTCATTGCAGTTTTAGTAAAGTTATATTTTAAAAGTTTTTTCAAATTGCTGCCCCATCTCCACCGGTTTTTCTCTTTGTTCAATATAATCAAAGAAGTTCATCATTATTTATCATTTTGCCCTAATAGCTCCTCATTGAGCATAGGCCATCGACAATCTCCTTCCTCCATCTTGTCCTGTTTCAGGCTAGACTTTCAAGCATGTTTGATGTGTGCTCCTAGAACTTGAATGAGTTCTTGTAATAATAATAATAATAATAATAATAATAATAATAATAATTTGTGGAGTCAGGTTGGTATAGTGGTCATCACTCACGCTTCCTACCTATAGTATGACCTGGGTTTGACTCTCACGCTCCGTATGTAGGGTGAGATTTGTCAATCTCTATCTGACTCCGAGGGTTTTTCTCCGGGTACTCTGGTTTTCTTCCCTCCCTGATGCTGTACTCCAAGGTCACGTATGGTCTGTATAGCAGCAGCATCTGGGCTCTATAATTTATGCTTTTGGTCCAACCTCGATGAGCTGTTAGGCATAGAATAGCCACTATGTGGAATGTTAAATGGGTAAGTTATAATATAATAATAATTATTATTATAATAATAATGGTAATAATAATAATTATTATAATAATAATGGTAATAATAATAATTATAATAATAATGATAATAATAATGATAAATAATAATGTATCTCAGCAAATTGCAATTATATAGATTACAGTACAGTTAATGCTAGATACAGGCTAATCTGGAAATGACCTTGACCTGCCAGTTTCAAAAGATCTATGTTTTGCAAATCTGTCTGCCCAATTTATCTTCAAAATTTTCTTTTGTCTTAGAAGTGATGAAGGTTTAATTTGAATACATGTAATACTAAGATAGCACCTTCTTAGTTATTTTAGAATCCTAAGGTTTGGCCAGTATTCAGTTGGCATCTGTCAAAATTACATGGATGCTAACCAGATGGTCTCTATTTCAAACTAATATTGAATCACTGTCGTGACAATTGAATTGATTCATAGCTGTGCTAGTCCCATAGACCACTTTCATACTGGCGCCGATTTTAAATATTATTCTTTTGTGAACATTCAAATAAGCCCAACAAGCCTTGTTTTGGGTAACACATTCTTTTGAAATTTAAACTCAAGAACATGCTTGTTGGGCTTATTTGAATGTTCACAAAACAATATTTAAAATCGGCGCCATTATGAAAGTGGTCTATGCTTTGAATTTTCAAGCAGTGCAGTCTTTTAAATAAAATTTATCATAATCATTTGGAACGCCGAAACACTGGTTGGCATTCTGCACAATAATAGGCTCTTTTCAGGAGTAGGTCATGTGCCTAGTTGCCACATAGCAACGTGTAGATGCAAAGCAAATTCCACATTACAAGATAATTCGAGCGAAGAGGAAGAAGATTGTTTTAGTCAAGATTATGGATGTGGATTTCACAGAGAGAACGTTTTCTATCTGAAGTTTAGTAACAAATTAAATAATGCGCTGGACTTTCTCTTGTAGTGTGTGGACACGAAACAAATACCTGGTCTAGAAAAGGACAAAATACAACGTGGCTTTTCTAGGTTTGAAAACTAATATCCAGATTTAGGCTGCAAGAAATCTAAATACATCATCCTAAAATCGAACTTTATAGCCATGTTTGAAGCCATGTTTAATTATTTAAAAAAGCGGGAAACATGATAATTTCACGTGTGAAAATATCATATTTTTGCACGAAATCTCACTCGGTATTTCATTGCTGTATAAACAATAAAAACACTAGGTCCTCCGCTGACCATATATTGATTAGGGCGCATACCCTGCTGATTAGAAGGTTTTCCTCCTCCTCTTCCATGTGGTCCTGGGACATCAGGTCCTGGACAAAGTTTTCTACCAGATGTGGTTTTGGTATCGTACAATTCTCTTTCATCACCTTCAAGGAAAAACCGAAAAACAAACATTTACACACAATTTTTTCTGGGGAAGCAACCGCACACTCACTCTTTGGATACTGACTTTTTCCCCCAAAGTATGTGATTCAAATATTTTGTTTACAACAAAAACGAGATTCATAACAGTTATACACCTAGCATTTAATCCTTTAAGCCCTGAGCATAACAAATGACGTGTTAGCAAATTCTCCCAACTGAGCTCCATACTTACTATATAAACAGTTTGGGAGAATTTGGCTTTTCAAATTCCACAGCTTATTCCACTTGATCAATTCCTTATTTCTCATTACCAGTTAAATTATTATTATAGTATTTGATTTATGAAAGGAGAAGTTCGATGTTGATAAATTGCCTTGACAGGGTTAATGTGACAGCAACCCTACGGAAAGTTGATGCGCGGACCTTAAATTCCTTAAATGACCTCGCTCACCAGTAGAAGCTCTTGCTGCTTAGTGGTAAAGCATCTTCCTGAGATACGGGAAGTCTTGACTTCGATTTCCAACTAGAGCTCAGATTTTCTTCTGAGCCATTTACTGGCTTTTCAGAAAACGTAATTTACTCACAATTACCGTGTAAGCCAGCTACACTTTTTTGTTCACTAATATCAATCTAGCATTAAAATGAGATCTTGATTTCGATTCCCAAGTAGAGCTCGGATTTTTTTTCTGAGTACTAATTACCAGAAATCTAAAGAAAAAGAATTATTAACAATTATCGTATCAGCCAGCCACGCTATTAACTAGTAATAATCTAGAATTGAGCATGGCAACAACCCAATGATAAGCTGATTTGTGGACATGATATCATTAAATGACCTTGATTGCCAGGAGAAACTCTCGTAGCACAGTGGTAGAGCAACCGCCTAGGATAGGGGAGGTCTTGGGTTTGATTCCTAAATACAACTCAGAAAATTTTTCTGAGTATTTTTTAATGGCTTATCAAACAAATGAGCCCATAACAAACTACGAATATACAGAACAACACTTGGTCAAAAAGCTAAATCCTTTTACAAGCCTAAGTAGCCCATTGAAGCCGGTGCTTATATCCGGTTTCTGTAGTGTTAAGCGAATGGTAGTTGTTGACTCCCCCTGGACAGGACACTTATCCATCGCAGGTTAGCCCCCAGCAGAAGCTGGTACTCATTTTACCGACCTCGGGTGGATGGAAAGCTGAGTCAACTTTGGCGGAAAAAAGGGTCACACAAATGTTCAATACTCGGCTGAGACGAGGTTTGAACCCGCGACCTCGTGGTTAGAAGGCAGAGATCTTAACACTGCGCCAACCACGCCACCTTGATTTATCCATAAACATGCACCCGTCTGCTTCAACAACAAATTAATCGTGTCCGGCAATTTAGACAATTGCAAGTACAATATTTAAGCAACCTTTTTCTGTGTTTGTATAGCCTGAAATTTATATACGTGTTCTGGCATGGCCCACCCATTCAACATGGAAAATTTTTGGTAACCCAACAAGATCACTGCAAATTATTTCATAGCCCAGCCACATTTCCTTTTACCCACCATAGCAGATACTTTCTGACCGGTCCCTAATTAAGCACGGCTCCAGTGGGCTGCTTGTACTCGCAAAAGGTTTCAGCTTTACTAAGGTTTTAGCTATGAAAGAAATCAAACGCCACATTATGCACTTTTTTTTATAAGAACGACTTTGTAAAAACAACGAGGCTCAAATTTGCCAAAATTTAAGAACAATTTAAAAAACAAGCTCAGGCTGAGGCTTGATAACTAGGAAAGTTTTTGTGGTAATTTGACTAAGACTTGGCGATACAGCATAAAATATAAAAAGATTCCCTGTAAAGACTGCTCAACAAACAATGAAGGTAGTTCGCTTCTAAATTCAGCCGTACAATACATGCTTCTCAAGGCGTTTCATTTTCCAATACCTTGTTTTGACCTTGTTTTGACCTTTGTTTTATTTTGTTTTTCTTCAATAAAAACCGCTCACAGATATAAGAACAAATTAAGAACAAATTGAGGCTAAAGTCGCCAAAAACTTAAGAACAATAAGTTTTGGCAAAATTTACTGGTTCTTATAAAACAATATATGTATGTCATTTGACGTTTTTCAATGTATGCTATATTTTGGTGAACTCAGTTTGAACTTCACACAAACCCACAGGCACCTTAAAAAGAAATATGTACACAAATTTATTCGCTTGTTAAATTTTTAACTAGAATCTTGTAATATAATATCTCTATCATACTTTTCCCAAAAGCCGAATAAAATTAATTTATTAAGCTATACTTTATATCAAATCAGGTTTCAGGCTAAAACTACCTGCAGTTATCAAGTGTTGCAACCACCTTATTTTTACAAAACACCTTTTTTTTGACTGTTTAAAGTAAGAACCTTTTGATCGTCTTATAAAAAAAAGTATAACATTTTAAATTTTCTAGATTAATGAAAATCAAAATTCATCGACGGACAAAGCCGGGGACAAAATGAAAGGGAATATGTACCCCCATCGCAGCGTTTGTCAAAAATCATCTATAGTATATTGTGTCACCTACTGCGATAGTCTTGTTGATCGCACGCCTGGCGCAGAAAAGCGTCAAAGTCAAGCATGCTGATCGCAAGCGTGGCGTATAAAATCACTAACATCGCGGCAGTTCGCAGACGGACTCTTGCTGGCCCGTCCAGTGTGCCTCTTCTATGAAACATGGCTGAAACACTGCAGTCCCAAATTTGTTACGTTTTACTTTAACTATTTCTTGTACGTTCATCTGCATAATATAAAAATTACTACACGGTTGTTAGAAAAAAATCATTTACTTATTTGATTGTATGAAATGTTCTATCTAATATAATATACTATCTGGGATTATAGAATAACTTTTTTCTTTTCTGTTGGATACATTTGGCTGTGCCATTTCATTCCAAGCAGGAAACGGGAGCCATTTCTCAACATTTTCGGAAAGTTGATGGACATTTTTTTCAATTTGTTCAACTTCTTCATCATCGTTTGCAACTAATAAAGATTCTCCCTCCTTCTTACCTCCATGACCGCTGTGAGAAAGCTTTCCCGACGGCTGTTTCTGACGGATGACTGGTTTCTTGCTCCTTAAATTCAATCCGCCATTTGCTGAGCTACCTGTTAAATGTGCGCCTTCTTCACAAAAGTGTTTGGAGCGAGTCAAAGCTTTTTCGATAACTCTTTTAAGGTCCGGTGTGTATGTTATCTTAGGTAAAACAATATTTACTTTTGGAATGTAGTCATTTATATCTCGATGAGTCATTTTTAACTTTACCGAAGCTGTTGCATGCGAATGACCTGTTCTCGGATAAATGGCCTTCATTAGACCCGGTTTCTCTTTTGTCAAAGTCAATTTCAAACCTTTCGGTGCGCTACTGCGAGAGAACCCGAGCTCTGGGACATTTTTCGTTCCTCTCCGTTCTGTATTTAAAGTCTTAGTGACTAAGCTGTTGCGTTTCTTGTGCGTTTTGCCATTGTGTTTTATCTGCTTTCCACTTCTATACTGTTTGCTTTTACTCGGCTTTCGTTCTTCATGAGAACGAGTTTTGCTTATTCTTGTAATCTCATTAAGCCACTTTTCCCTTGCTATGCTGTTCCTCGTTTTGCTGGTCAAGTTGTCCCATTTACTAGGAATCACAAATACTTCGTGTTTCAAGTCAAATCTAACTTTCTTGCTGGCAGATGATGGGGACGAGTGAAATCCATCTTTCTCCATTTCAAACAAATTAAAGATGCTTGCACACTTCAGACAAGATGCCAGTCTTGCATATTCAATGATATTTACTCTACAGCAGACAGAGAAAGGCTGTTATTGAAAAACTTTGACGAATATCGACCATGTTCTAGATTACTTCGATACAAAGGATTTTGCGTGAACCTGTGCTTAGCTTTTACAATCATTTGCAGTCTCTTGATATGTATAACACTAATAGAAAAGTTATTGTCTGATATGAAAGTTTGGAAATTGCTTTATTGCTATGCAACTAAAGAGTTCTTGACGTAATTATAAATAATTCTGAAATCAAGGCTTTTGTTTGAGGTGAATTCATTCAAATGAAAATTAATAATAATGCAAGGGCCGTTGCAAGCCATAGTATGTTACATGGCAGGGCTGTAAATATCTTTTTTTCCACTGAACATGAGTTGAGTATAAGTGGAGACTGGAGATAGAGTTTCGAATTCATAAAAACAGCAACAGTTGATCGAGAAAGACAGCTTTTTCATGTTGGTGTGACATTTGCTTTAAAGCTAAGCCCCACTGCCACGTATGTGGGACCTTGTTTAATCTTGCCCTTGTAGCTCTTTGCTTGTGGCAAAATAGTTGTACCGTGCTGATGAGTCGTAACAGGACGAAACAGCTGTCCACGGTTGCTAATGTTACTTGCATTGTAGTTACATGGGTGAAACCGGTTGTACGCATGCGTGTTGTTTCTGGTCAAACCGTCGAGCAGAGTTGGGGTGGTTGTTGCAGTTTAAAATGTTACATCTAGGCGCTATATAGACTGTATACTGTAACTATGATCGACTATATAGCCTACTACAATTTATAATCTAACTATGTGACGCTTATTAATTATCAAATCGTATTGTTGGTGAGCAATGAAGGATTCTGGCAAGTCTAGACAGGTTCTGCATGGAGATGAGCTGCGCACGAATTTCGCACTTTTTTGGATCTAATTACTACTAATACTTACACAGTTTAACAGTAAAATAGTTATCTTTTCATAAGACTGTGAAATAATCAAAGTATCTGTCAGAGATTTTAAAACTAATCTTTTTTTGTTTTAATAGCACCACTGAGTTCCATTGCTGTTTATCAACAGGTTACGATGCTGGTTGAATTATTTTGTCTGTTTGCCATCACCGTCAGGACCTTCCATGTGTGGTCATTTGCTCCAGGAGTGAAGTTCTGGAAAGGCAAGAGAAATCGTATAATGATTGTTTTCATTGTGGTAAGTTTATTATACGCAAATTTAAAGAAATGGCTACCCTATGTCAAGAGTACATCATAAGTACAAGGCCACTAAATTATAATTATAATTACCTTGATATTAAATTAAAATTACCTTGATATTAAATAATGTCAGCGTCATCAAAATGCAAGTTTAGTTTTCTCAGTGAAATAGAACTCATAATGAAATAAGGGCTGCATGCCGGTGATAACAAATTATGGGAATTCAGAATTTTGTATTAATTTTGTTTTACAGATATCTTTTGATATGATACAAATAATAAATAACTGGTGTTTTACATCGTAAAACTGAGTTTTTAGAAATTCTAAAAGCTGTAAAATTTCTTCTTTTTTATTCAGCTAACATTTCTGGATATGATTATGTATATAATTATCAAGGAAGGTGTTAATCAACATGCCATAAGATGGACAAGAGCCTCACGACCTCTGTTGCTTGTTAATATTAGTGAAGGAAGGCAGGTGAGTAAATCATTCATTATATTGTAGGATGTGCGCATTTGAAGTAGGGTACCCCGGGGGGGATGACTCCCAACGATTTTATTTTGGGGGGGATGCTTGTCGTACCTCTTAGGGGAAAAAAATTCAAGGATTTGGTACCGCTTAGGGTGCCAGAGACGAAAAGTTGACATTGCCGTACCTTTTAGGGCTTCCTCAGTATCATAAAAACAGAGACACAAAATCGCGTAGGAATTCGATGATGTTATCTTTAGCTTCATTAAATTGATTGAAATGTTGTCTGCATGTGCGCTTTTGGATGGTACCTCTTAGGGTTTGAAATCGACCTGAGCCACGCCAAAACTAGTACCTCTTAAGGGTTTCATTGAAATTTTCCGACAAGCATCCCCGCCCCAAAAAGTTGGAAGTCTCCTCCATCCGGGGGATCAGCGCTTAAAACGGCCCACACTAGAGCTATCTGCTTAGCGGTGTTAGAGTAAGCTTGTTAAAGATCAAGGTCTTAATGGTGATAGAAGGATGATTAGGATAATGGTGATAATGATGATGATGATACCGATAGTGTTGTTGATAAAGGTGATAATGACAACGATGATGATGACGAAGATGGTGATAATGATCTGGTGATGAACAGTGATGATTGCGATGATGGTGGTAACGACGATGACGAAGTTGGTGATAATGATCTGACAAGGACAATCTGATGATAATGGTTATGGCGAAGACGACGACGACGACGATGATGATGATGATAGTAATAGGGTGGTGCTGCTGATTATTATATTAATCTAGTATTAGTAATTTACAAGACAGCTCGAAATATGAGTCACACACATTTCCACGATGTTCTCAGTTTTATTGCAGCAATAACAACTTTTGTTCATCAGATTGCACAGCATTTCAATAGCTATCGTCGTGCCTTCGCTTCAACACTATCAGTGTCTATCTTGGGTGTCACCTGGAAACGTACGATAAACATAGTAATAAGTCAACTGTGGCTTAGAAACTGAACTCTAATGCGATTCACGCACGTCAAATAACTGTTTCATAGAGAGGAATCGGGTACTTGGGTGGTACTGGGGTGTTACTAAGTAGTGAAACGAGCTACCACAAACAGAACGATGCTAGCTAAAAACTTAATGCATTTTAGCAAGCTCAAGTAGCCGATTGGAGCCGGCCGTTATCTCCTGATTCTGTAGTGTTCAGCGGACGAGAGTCATTAACTCCCCCTGGATGGGACACTAATCCATCGCAGGTTAGCCTCACAGCAAAAGCTGGTACTCGTTTTAGCCGATTCAACTTTGGCGGAGAGAAGGCGATACAATGTTAAACGACAGATTAAACTGAAAAAGGACAAACGAATAAACGTCAAAGCCAAAGGTCTTACCCTTTTTGTAGTCTTTGCTTTTTGCAACACAGTCAACTGTACGCTGTCGAACGGGAGGTTAGGCCAACTGCCAATAGTCCAAGCTGCACAAACATACTTCTTACCATCCGCCCTGGTCAGGTTTCTGATGGTCAACGTTGTGTTAACCATATGGATATGGGCGGAATTTCCTTTGGGATCCAAATAAAATGTGTCGGTTATGTCAAACTTTTTACTTTTACGAATGCGTCTTGTTTCGTCGATGAACCATTCTGGTAGAACGTTCAGTCTTGGTGAGCATCTAATCCGACACGTCAGCGACACGTTGTTCCCTTCGATTGCAGCAACACTTTTGTAGACGGCTGATATGTTTGAAGGAACGGCCTTGGGAGGAACTGAAAGGAATTAACAAAAAATCACTTTAGTTCATGAATTATGGTGTATGAAAATAGGAGAACAGTTTTGCATGCATATTTTATAGTTCCGACCCACACACTTTCTCCGCGTGTCTTCTATATAATAACCACCAGTCGGAGAAAACAGACATACGCGCATTTTTTTATAAGAACAACTTTATAAGAACAACAAGGCTCAAACTTGGCAAAATTTAAGAACAATTTAAGAACAAGCTTAGGTTGAGGTTTGATAACTTGGAAAGTTTTTGTGGTAGAAAATTGACTAAAACTTAGCGATACATCATAAATCATGAAAAGATTCGCTGTTAAGACTGCTCAACAAACAATGGAGGTAGTTCGCCTCTAAATTTATACAATACATGTGTAGCGCAAGGCGTTTCATTTTCCAATATCTAATTTTATTTTATTTTTTCTTCATTAAAAGCCGCTCACAGAAATAAGAACAAAATAAGAACAAAATAAGAACAAATTGAGGCTGAAATCGCCAAAAAATTAAGAACAAGAGGCTGGGCAAAATTTACTGGTTCTTATAAAATAAAAGCGTGTGTTAACTGGTAACTATTTTGATGCACTTTGGTCTTCGCCCTTTTTTCTTTTTACTTTGTGTTATTGTAATATTAGAAGTGATAAATTTAAAGATAGTGACTGACATTTCTTGCCGTCTAACCTAAATGAGCTACCTGACTCGACTAGCATAGCTATTTTTAAGATAGCAAAGATCATCACCTCAAACTCTTACTTCTCATTTCATTACCCATTTATAGTAACAGAGAGAACAATAAAAGAGTTGTTCCTCAGGAAATTTAATTTGCAACTTGGATATAAAGTTAGAAAAAAAAGTGATTTTCAAATTGAGTACTCAAAAAAAATTCGGTTGCGGGTTCGATTCTCGTCAGTGACTCGGAATTTTTTCTGAGCACTCAATTTGAGAAGCACTTCCTTTCTAAAGTTGTTGTGGTAGTCCAAGCTCGCTCTTCTAAAAATCTTTCAACCTCTAAGTTATTCGTCCTAACGTTCTAACTAAACCTGGAGGTCTAAAGGCGTTACATGAAGTAAATTTCCAGTTTCTAACAAAAAGTTAAGCTAATTTCTTTTACGAACCAAAGTGGCCCAATAAAGGCGGTGCTTCTCTACAAAGACACGGACTGCCAATAATCCCTCGCGGGTTAGTTAACCCTCAGTAGAAACTGGTACTCATTTTACCGACCTCAAAAAGATAGAAGCTGAGTCAACTTTGACCAGCGAAAGGTAACACAAATGTTCTACACTCAGCAGAGCCGGGGTTGACTCTTGGATCGTGGCTGGGAGAGATCTTACAGCTGTGCCAGCCACGCCGTATCAAGTTTCCTTTGTTAATGGAGAGCTAGGGGAGAAGGCCACCTTTTGGCAACTTTTAGTGATATTGGAGACTTTAAGCAATGACAACGGCGACGCAGAAAGAACAATAGTAAATACAATAACCGCACGTTGGAATGCATCAAGCTGAGCACCTACACGTAGTTGTCGGTAAAAACAGAACGCGACAAGATCTTTTTTCTCAGCATTTCTTTGCCTTTAAGGAGGAACATTTATTCGAGAAATATATTTTTGTGAGCTGTCGTCGCTAGCGCGGTCGTCCTCGTATTTCTTATCATACCACCGTCCATACTTCGAAACATTGAAAATCCGATCATACGGTCACAGACTAAGTGAAAAGGAAGTATCTTGAATATTTTCAGATTTTTGGATGAGTTTTAGGTTTTAAGCGCTGGAGGAGATTGGAAGTTTTTTTAGAGAAGTTTAAAATTTAATTTTGAAATTATTTGATAGAAAATCGCCAAACCGTCCCCAAACTAAAGCTGCACTTGGACATGGTCAGGGGGGACGGTTTGGTGCTTGTACTCAATATTCTTCTCATTTGATAACTTCTTTTAACTACCTCACTATCCAGCAAAATGTATCCATAGCTCCCCCTTAATCACGTACAGTTTGTGCTCTGATTGAAATCAAAATGAGAAAATATGATGAACCAATGAAACAATATAACTGAACTCTAACACTCTCGGACGCTTGAATTTTGTTAAAATCAGTTCCTAAACAAAAAGTTTTGTAAAAATATGTAAATTACTAAAAAAAGATGCCAAGCTACTCATTGCACCCTCCCCCTAGTTACGACCCTGGACTTTGGCTGTACCTCTTACAAACACCCGAACGCTGTAATTATTGGGTCCAATACTATTTTCGGCTACACATGTGTACAATTCCTCTTGTTCCTTTTGAGCGTCGACTATACTCAGCTCGATCACATTCTTTCGGTGGATATACATATAAGCGGTTCCCCAAACGGAGTTGACTCGTTTTCCATCCTTTTTCCAATAGAAGCTGGGCTTGGGTTCTGCCTCAGCGAAACAGTCCAGCCTTATGGATTCGCCTTGAACCAGAAATATTGGTCCAATCGATTTTGATGCGGCACCAGTCAAAAATCGCGGACGTCCTGAAGCGAAAAATAAAATTAATGAGAATAAAGAACTGAAGACAATAAAACGGAGGATTTATTGGTATTTATTCGAATAAGCGGCTTGGGGCGCTTTTTTCATTTTTGGACTTTTGGGAGGGAGGGGCAGCGGTTATTGAAAAGGGGGCTTATTCATGGGAGTGCTCTTGTTCAATAATTCGAGTAAGCGGGGACGTTCGAGATACCGAGAGTTCCAATTACCGAGGGTTTGAGTTACCGAGGGTTCGAGTTACTGAGGGTTCGAATTACCGAGGGTTCGAGTAAGCGAGGACGCTCGAATTATTGAGGGTTCAAGTTATCGGGGTGTAACGGTAAAACAAACGAAGTGACAGGACTAGACTGGAAACCGCTTGGTTTGAGCAACTCGGCGTTTCGGAGTAGTATGGAGTAATTTTTATCAGGGATGGCTAATTTTGACCACAATGTCGGTTTGTAGGTTTGTACACCCATCTATTTTTTGCTGGTGAGGTTATCCTATTCGTTCGTCCTGTGGCTGTGGCCATTTTAGAATACATTTTATCAAATAAATCAAATATTGATTGGCTGTACAGCAATATTTTGAGTACCGATCAAAGATACTCGTCAGTCATGAATGTTGTTTTTAAGTCACTGGAATTACGTTCATTTGATGCCATTACAATGTTCGAATGGCTTAAAAATAAAGATGAAACGTCCCGTTCTGCTTGACCTTACACGAAAGGCAAATTTTCCTAAACTTTGACGCAGCTGTCTAGGTAAAATTTTGTTTACAAATACAATACAATAGTCCGTTGGAGGTTTGGGAAGAAATAATTTAACGTTAATTTTAAGTTTAGAATTACGTAGGTGTACGAGATGTGAAAAGGTTCTGTAAATACGAGGGGGCCTGTT
This sequence comes from Palythoa mutuki, assembly GCA_027575235.2. Lineage (NCBI taxonomy): Eukaryota > Metazoa > Cnidaria > Anthozoa > Zoantharia > Sphenopidae > Palythoa > Palythoa mutuki. Next base: position 13,076 of record JAODFW021362251.1, read on the forward strand.
TGAGCCAGCCCACGTCACGGAGAGACTAGTGCATTAGGCAGTCTCCTCTTTCACATATCACAATCACTACAACTGGTTTCATAACTTGCCCTCATGATAACTCTTACCGCACGATTTTGTAGTTTTTGGGCTTTTTCAGCCAGATGATTGCTAACAGCATAAATAATCACACTACAAATGCAATATACGAGGTATAATAGGTAGGGCAGAAGGAGTTGTTTTGGCTAGAGTTATTCACCCGAAACGTCATGTATTTCAGACTTTATAACAATTTGCGCTATGGCTCTGTAGTAGTTTCTAGATAATTATTACCATTACAGAGTTCATGCGATTTACGTTTGCTTCGTTTTAATCCAGTATTGAACAGTAAACAGTATTGTGACTGGAAGTGACTACGCCATACATTTAACTTGGTATTTGAATAAATTATATTTATTACAAACTGCGACAACCTGTTATACAAAGTGCAATATTCCAAAATCTGAGAGACAATATTTTGAAACTCGTTAAGCTTTCGACGCTTCTAAGGCCCTGTTTATACGTCGCATTTGAGACGAATTTAATTCGCACGAACTTTCTTCGAATTTTCTTCGACAGTAAAGCGACGTATCAAACGAACTTAATTGCTCCTTTAAATTATATTCGTCCGGACGTTTTATCCGTGTGCCCCAGACGTATAAAACGTCTAAAATGCGTGTCACTTTATACGTCGTTTTTCAATCGCATCAAAGTTAATGCATGCATTATTTTTCGACGCCATAAATTATTCCACCGGCTAATTTTGAGCCCACGCTCACAGTTTTCACGTAGCATAAAACGACATCGAAATTATATTTGACATCTATCAGTAAAATGAATCAACATTTAACTTCGTCTTAAACTTCATTGATTAAATACGTGTCATTAAATGCGATGTATAAACAGGGCCTAAGGTAGGTATTTCACGTCAAAATGTTTGACGTTTTTTGACATTGTAGATAAGTGTCGTTGACGTAAGGGCGTAGTGTGATCTTTATCGGCTTACTGTACCGAAACGAAACGAAATGAAATCATTTTGCAAAATAGAAACAAATTAAAATCTGTATTTTGTAAAATCATTTCGCAAATTACAAATTTGTATTTTGCGAAATGGGGAATATAAGGGTTTCAAACTTTAGAATTATGTTCTATTGGTAAAACAGTTGTGCAGATAGATTCGCTCTGTTGACCCTGTACCGGAAGAGATAAGCCATAGGGGCAAACAGAATATTTAAAAAAAAATAATGTACAAAATTTGCGAAATGAAGCTATACACACAATCGTCCGCAATGTCAAAATGATCAAGAGACGTTCTCAAAAGTCGAAAGTTATACTGTGACACATTCAGTCTCATTTTTACTCGTGCCGGAAGGCAACGAGTTAAGGATTGGGCTCCGTTTCTTTTTTTTACATGCACGCATGCGCAGTACTGATGTTTTCAAC
>JAODFW021363264.1:0-14533 GCA_027575235.2 Palythoa mutuki
GGGCGGGGCGGGGTGGGGTTGATTAAGGAGGGGGAAGGAGGCTCGAATGCTTTAGACTTTTACCATTTGTTCGGTTATGAAATACATTGTTTACAGGACAATAGGCTTTTTGCAGCTACAGGTCACATGGTATAAAAACCAAAATACTGGCGAGCAAAGCAGGTGACAAGACTCCACCTTGTTGTTATGTTGTGTCTTGGAGTCTAGCACGTTATTTTACATTGAAGTGTGGCGTATTTTGGACCATAAAACCTCTAGCTGCAAAACGTCTTGTTTAGAGTTTGGTCTTAGTCAGCTTATGAGAGAATTTTTCGGTGAAATGTGCCGGGAGTCTCAAATAGGAATCGTATCTATAAATGGAAGCAGCCTTCAGGTCCTGCAATAAACCTTTTCCGAATTACACTCCAATGCTCACTTGTGTGGAGGCCAAGTTCTGACTTCTGATACCTTTATTTGTATTTTTATGTACTTGGCTTCATTCTGATGGTTTTGTTTGTGAGTATTGAAGCAGAATTAGGAAATGGCTTATTCGGAGCTTGTTTATCTGTAAGAAAATCCTTAAGCAATGATTGTGTTAACTATTCAGTGTGTAAGTTCTGCTGGTGCTCACAAAAAGTAAAGACTTATTTTGGCTTAGCGAATACTCGCACATTACAGGTCAGGATATTTGAATGATCTTTAAAAGCTCTTCATTAAGAACCGTTGTAACTGTGTTCAAGTCTTTCTTCATGCAATACGCATTATTTGTTATCATAATGCATGGCAAGGTACATTTGTGCGCATGCCTGTAACATGTTTTATATCATTTGGTAACCATCGAAAACCGTTTATGCCGTGCAGGATACATCACAGCCGTTGTCTCAGGGACCTCTCACCCAGGGCGGCATCTCCATGAGCCAACCAACTCATCTTGCTTCACAGCCTCTTTCTCAACCGGATCTTTCCCAGGTGAGCTGTTTGTGCTTGTATTGCTAACCAAATCTAAGCTAAATCCATTTACAAGCCTTAGTCGCCAGTTGGAGTCAGTGCTTATTCCAGGTTTCTGTTCGCGAGTCATTGACTCCCCCAGGATGGGACACTGATCCATCGCAGGTTAGCCCCCAGCAGAAGCTGGTACTCATTTTACCGACCTCGTAGCGATGGAAAGCTGAGTCAACTTTGGCGGAAAAGGTCACACAAATGTTTTATATTCGACTGAGCCTGGATTTTAATCCGGGACCTTGTCGTTGGGAAACACAGATCTTGCCACTGCAAGTCTATAAAATTTGAAATATGAACACATTAAAATTATAACCCTGGGTTAGTGCTAATCGGCGTTTGTTCCCTGATTTTTAAAACAAAAACGTTAGCAACGAAAATTCCTAAACCTGCCGTCCGTTCTTCTATCTATCTTAGCTTATTTTTGTAGGATTGGTAAGAGATCCAAGACATTAAAGTCTTGATTGTTTTTCTGTACAGGATAGTTATCTGGGGGATGAGTTCAACCTGAAGTCTCAGGCTGATGCAGTGCTGTCACAGGACTCCACATATCAGGGTGATCGCGGTGGATATATGAACTCCCTGCCAGACTATGCATCCCAGCCAAACTATTCCTCCCAGTACTGAAAGGTTTGCATAAGGCAGGAGAAGAGTACCAAACGCCACCCCAGGTACTCGTAAAGCGTGGCAGTGGAGGTGTGCTCAGCCATACCACACCCTGCCAGGCTGAGTGGTGCGCTCCCGCTACACGCGCACGGAGAGATGAAGGAGTCGTCAAGGAGTTTGATGAGTTGCTCAGTTAGAGCTGATTTACAATGTCTTTGGTTCAAAGGCAACGGAAGGACAAAGATTTACTTTTTTTGACTTATACAAACAGTTGGCATCGGTGGTTTGTTCTCTTTGGGTCAATTTTCTAGTGTTTGTAATGGTTGCAATGACTGTTGTTATCTGTTTATTTGTTGATGTGGGACGCGAGTAACAGCTCAGCTGACAATCTTGAGTGTAGATGGAATGCAAACCGTAACACAAAATTGTTTGGTTGCCAATAATTGAAGGAACTACTATCAGCACAGAAACCACATCAGACTGCAAAAGCAATGGATTTGGTTGCTCAAACAATTCCAGAAAGCATTATGCAAAATGTTATGACGGTGTACAATACACGATCTTAAGACTGCGTAAATGTGGACAGGAGGAAGACAATGTGTTCTCTTATTGTTTTGTTTTTTAACGTATTTTCAAGGCTCGCACGTTCTAGCAGATCGTGGAATAGTCCGTGAGTTTTAGAAGACAAAATCAAGGATTGAAAAAGTCCTGGAAAATGAAATTTTGATAATTTTCGCAAAATCAAAATCTTCTACCGAGAACTGCGTCCCATACATGAAAAATGAAATAGAAGATCACGAGATTTTCGTGCACAGTCAGTCAAAAATAATTCCTATGGTCCTCAGCGTTTAAAATTCTTAGAATTTATCTATCTTTTGAAAACATTATGCCAGTGCACACTTCTGCTTTTGTTCATTGATTTTAGAGTACTGTTTAAATTTTACGATATTATTTCTTTGAAATGTATATCAGAATTGTCCAGGAATTACCGAGGAAATGGCCGTGATTTTACGAGCGAACTTCTGTACGAACCCTGTGTTCGTTGTTTGTACCTAATCACACCTTCCAAGCAACAAATAAGAATTATATAAGATCACTGCTTTCTGGGAATGTTTTAGCAACCAGTAGTTTCAGAAATGGCGAACAGGAAGTACAGACTGATTACAACAGGAGCTCCGTTGTTCAGATGAAACACTTGGTAGTTTATTTCAGATCTGCTTTTGCCGCTTACGGAAGTTTTCCTTTTACACACCGATACATTTCATAAGGTTCAAGTTATCCAGTAGCAGCGAATGGTGATTTTAATAGTGCTGCTTTTCTCACTTTAATGTTTGGCCAGATTTGATTGGCATTATAATTTATTGGTAAAAAAACAAGTTGTAACTTTAAATTAATCGTTTTGCAAGAATTATCCAAGAATAATTTCATTTAGCGCGTGGAGCTTCCACTGATTTTAGTGATTCGCTACTTTGCTCAAAATTCGAGTTAGTTTTAGTTTGTGTCGTCTTTTATTTTACAGTCACTTTACTCTTTTAGCCCCAGACAATTGATCGGCATCTCAATTCTTGTATAACTTCTGCAGACTAATACATATAGTAATGAGAAATAAGGAATTAATCAGGTTGTAAAACTAAGTACACCCCTTCAGCCCCAAAGAGCTTATCGGTATTTCACTTACAACAAACTTTCTTTCTTACGTCTCCTTGTACAACTCATTCAGAGTAGTACATTTAGTAGTGAGAAATAAGAAATTGATCATCCCTTTCAGTCTCGAACAGTTTGTCTGTTAGCATAACACATGCAAGGTAATACAGTCAAATTTTAATAACAACATGGAAATCAAAATTCTCCATAACTGCTTGTGTGAAAAGTATGAGACGTGCTTGGGACAATTTCGCATTGCATCAGTTTCGTGCCCAGGGCTTAAAGGGTTAGCATGATAAGGAGCAGGCCTTTTTTATTAATTAGAACACACTTTAAAATCCTATTGAAACTCAAATTTGACCTAAGATTAAACACACACTAAGGATGAAGGTGTCAAGTCCAGTTATTTAACAAATACCGTAATAGAGTTGTTGATTGTTCATTCGTTACGTTTCGGTTAAATGTGTAATAAACACATAAATCAATCATAGAACTTGTTATATAGAGTTCTTTCATAATGTTCCAACCTTAAGTATAGACCTCCTAGGAATGCCTAAATATTTTCACAATGCAGTCCTCTTTGTTTTTAGATGTGGTAATGAAAAGACACAAAAGAATTTTCACCTTAAACAAAGAACCTCAATTCCCAAGAGGACTGTATTGGGAAAGTATTGGGGTAGTATGAGGTCTATTGACCAAGTGGCTGGAAAAAGAGTGACAGCACCGATAGGAATTTTGGGTATTCTCAATATGAAAGTTTGTTCCGTACCTAGAAAACTGGAAAAATTCTGGAAATACAAAAATTTATGGAAAACCTGGAAAGTCTCTCGTATTCCCACGAAAAACGAGAGGAAAGAGAGAACTCTGCAAACAGCCGCTCGAACTCTGTCGAGCGTTCTCGACCCGGTTTGCATGATGCTGTGCACGTCATTCCCATGTGCTGTGCCGGATATGGTTTTGAAAAGTCAGTGAATATTGTCGCACGGCAAAGAGCGTCACACTCTTCCCAAAGGACAGCGGTTGATATAATTGCGTGGCCACAAAATCGACAAACCAGACGGGTACGTCCAGGTACGTTTCTATACCGCGGCGGCTTCAAAAGATTGAGCGAATAACCGCCGCCCCCATATAACAGCTGTACTCCGATTAACCGCCGCCTCCAAATAATCGCCGCCTGTGAGTTAACAGCCAACCCCAAATTACCGTTGCACTCCGATTAACCGCCGCACTCAAAAAATCGCCGCTCCTGAAACACGAAATATTTGATAAAAGCACAGCGGTGCTTATTCGAGTGAATACGGTATCTTAACATAATGTGACATCAGAGATTATGTTCCTGGGCATTAAAATGTTTTGGGCCGAACTCGGACTTAATTTAGCCCAAGCAGTAGGCGAGGATTAAATTGAATGAGGTCCAAAACATATTTGTGCCCAAGAACATAAAATGTGGGAAAACAAAAGATGAAAAACATGACAACACATTTTATAGTCTGAACAATTACGCGAGTAGAAATGGATCAATTGAAACTAGCGGGAAATAAATAATCTTATTTAAAGTTTCAAAACTTGTAAAACTCACGAAAGTTTAATATGACTTAATTGTAAGTGTTGAAATGAACTGAATAATCATTGTTTTAATTCACTGCCAAATTCTCCGTAAAATGAGGTACAATTCCCGAAAATGTGTTAGTAATAAGTATACAAAGAGACTCGAAAGGTTTGTTCTTATTTAAACAAAACAGCGTGCTTCCGTTATTTTGGCTAAGCCGGTGGACAGGATTAACCACAAAGCACTGGCACTGAATATAGATTTGTAATATTTTCTCTAAATCTTGAATCTGGAAAGTTGACTGACGTTTCGATGTCACTGTACTAAGTTATCATCATTCTCAAACTAATTAGTTCCGCCCTCATGAAGTCCGATTGGAGTTCAGTTTTACTTTTCCAATAAACAATGTGCGGCAAAAAAGTTTTGTTTAACGGACTCGTGGAAACTGAAACTCGAATTTTTAAAGGTCAAATGAACCAAAATCTAGACATTTATTCTTCAGCCATTTTAAAGCGACAAAATGTTAACATTTCAAAGGAAACTTATGCTGAAATCTTTCTTTCTGAGCCGTAAGAAGGAGTAAAAAAATAAACGTACGACTAGACAGCCGATGGTCACGAAAACGTTTCCAAAATGGCCGCGGAGTTTAACGGAAGGAATGGAGCTGAGACTCTGCATTGTGACGTCACTGTTGTCTTCGAACTTTTCTGCGTTTCTGAGGTTGTGGGGAAGGGATCTAAATACAAACCTTCTATTTTGCTTGGGAAATGGCCGAGGAGTACGCTGTAAACATTGAACCATAATCAATTCGAAACCAAAACAGTTTCAAATTTCCCGCACCAACAGTGACAGCTTTCGCGTTTCCGAAGATTTCCGAACACTTCCGAAGATTTTCCAAAAAATTTCAAAACTCGCCAAATTACTTAAAAACCGATTGTTAAGTACTTCCGAAAATTTCCGAAGAGTTTTAGAAATCCTCAAAAATCTAAACATGCATAAGAAACAGTTTTCATACATTTCCGATGATTTCCGAAAACTGTCGAATAGTTCCGATGATTTCCGAAAACTGTCGAATAGTTCCGATGATTTCCGTAGACATTAGCATGGGATAAATTAGCGGAAGTAAAAAAGTCTTATAATAAACGAATTATTATTTTTAAAATCTCGTTTGCTCAGTCTGTATGTAAAAATATCAGACCACGGTCTTTTTTGTACTGTGAAGACCTCGGTCTGATATTTTTCCATAAGGGAATCATTGCCCACTGAAAGAAGTGGTGTATTTTGATAAAGAAGTTTTCAGGTTGACACGAAACTCCCAATGTTCTAGGGTCAATATGTCACCGCGTTCAGCTTTTTATATACCAACTGTGCTTTATTTGTGACGTGTGACAGTCTATAGTGAATCAACACATTCTTGCTGCAGCTCCGACAAAATTACTGAACAAAAAATGAATTTACTTTATACACTTACAGAGAGCATTCTTTTTTTTTAAACTGTGTTACCTAGCGGCAGAGACGAAAGCGTTCGCTTGCGAATGAAGCCAGCGTTGCGACAGCTGTTCATGTCTATTGTTCGTTGTTAGGCTACTGGCACACGTACAATAGAATATACCCTGTCGTGTTGATAACAGGTCCTTCAATTACAGAGATCTGTAGCTTTTATTGTGTTTGTAGTTGTTTTTCATTTACAGAGAAATAATTCATCTACAAATATTTAGTTTTGTCGGGTAAGGATGTCTTTATTACACTACAATAATTTCCTTGGGGGAGTGCACACACACACACGGACGCGTGTGCTAACTTCTTGCTCCAGTGGGTTTCGCAATGCTATTATAACACACGTGGAATAAAAAATGCCGTTAAAAAGATGTTATCTCTATGATGGCCGTACTCTGCTGTGAAGTTTTTTAAAGTATCACTTTTTTTTCTTTTCAATATTCCCTGACGTATTTGTAGTACTTACTTATTAACTAGCTTCACCTAAATTCACTGAATTTTAAAATGGTTTAACTTAGTTTTTAAGCATCCTATTAGAATAATTATATTTTACAGCCGTTTAAATTGTATTCTAAGTTAGTTCAGAGGAAAAGATTTTAATATTAGGTCAGATATCTGTCGTATATCCTGGCGCTGATGAAATCTTCTACGATTCTTTTTTGCTCTGTAAATTAAAAAAAGAAATAAAACAAACGACGAATGACTCTGCTGCACGACAAGAATTTGCGTTGTTTATGCTAAACAGAGCTTGTTAATCCCATTTTTCAGATGATGATATCGAATAAAACCAAACGTTTGTAAAAAGCAAAAGATTTAGAACAGCGGTGTAAATGAGGCCGAATATTCAATTGTAAAAGGATATAATCTTTATCCATCCCTACCTCCGCACCATGGGAGATAATAATGGATAGAATGAATCCATCTGGCGAGGCTATGCGCTGGCGGCCAGTAACCGAATTCAAAACGATTTTTTATTGCCACGGAAACCAATACAAAGAAACCTTAATGTCTGGCCCATGGCACACAGGTGTAAAGGTGGTCGATGATTATTCGATAAAAAGCAATATTTCATATTATTCCACGTGGAGTCAATGAAAAGGGGGGATGATAAAAAAATCTTTTCTGGGTTGTTTTCTTTTTGATTATATCACAAAGAACTCAGTTGAAATTTACTCTGACAAAGTGCGAATATAAAACTTTTATAGTCGTAGAACAAAGCGTTTAAACACCAGTGCTTTGCCAGTAAATACACGCCAAAATAAATGGACGCAAAAAGTACAAGCAATGAGCAACAGGTTAGTAATAGAAATCTTTAACGCCTTCTCACGGGGGCGTGAATGAAATTTGCTCTAAAAGAGTTTAGTGACCCATGCACCCTTTTCTGTTTCTGAAGCCGCGTGTTCTACGAGACTGCAACAATTCCTGCTACATTTGAAATAACCGTAAACAGATCTTTCAGTGATTCTTAAAGTTTTTAAAAAGACATTGCATGTATTCCCAGTGTAGTCTCACTATGTGGTACTAAGATCTGCGCTTGAAGTGCCACCAACGGAACATTTTATAACCTGCCACAAATTAATTACAACACGACAATTTCAAAACATTCGGTCATAACTATTCTTTACTTCTGGAAGAAGTTAAATGCTTAACCGTTAGATTTTTATTAAAGAATCAAGAATCTTTGTTTATAATTTTGTGCTATAAGCGCACAGTTTATTTAAATGCGCTTTCACAGGATCCTAAGCTACTTTGTTTATATTTTAAAATTTTAGCACGTGTATTTTTTACCCATGACTGCCTCAGCCAATGAGTGAACCGCGATAAAGCGTTAATAGGTCTAATTAGCTTAGCGGGGACCGTGCAGCCCCGCCTACATCGCAAGCGGAAACAGCGCTTTTGTTGTTTCTGATTGGAAACAAAACCCACACAAGAGCTTTCCATCTGCCTAAAGACGTAGTTTAATCAAGCAACCCACGGGAACATTTAGCATATCGGCCAAGGTAACCGAAGAGAACACATTGAAGTCCTTCAAAAAGAACCAATGTTTAACACAGAATTCTCGCCTTAATTAATTTTATCAAGTTGAAATAGATTTATTGCGTCTCATACGCCGGAATCTTTAAAGAATATAAAGATATATTCCCCGAGTTTTTCACGACTTCATAATTGTTGGACATAAAGTTTGAAAGCTCGAAAAATGGCTGCACAAGCTTGCCTAGCAGCTTCGACTGCTCTCGACACACTTTCTGCGGCAAGATGCCTGTTGGATTTATCTTCCACATTCATTCGTAAAAGACAACTTCCACAGGCTAGAATGGAAAACACGAACGCTTCACATCAGACACATGGTTCTTCTCTTTTAATCTTCGCTAAAATTCTCACTTCGCTTGACGAAGGTCGCTTGAAGAATCATGCATGTTTTGGTGGTGCGTCGCAGATGATGGAAAAAAACTGCATAAAACGCGAAAGCGAATGGGATTGGCCAGTAAAAGAAGTCTCAGAAAACGAAAAATGTACCAAAACACACATAAGCGAGAATGCCAAGTTTGGGAAAGATATTGCATGCTCCCCGCCCACCGATCGATCGGTTGCTGTGAATGCAAATGCAAGACCGAAATCGCGTAAAATAAACTGTCGTCGAACCAAGAACGATCAGAAGAAACTACATGCGTGCCACTACCCTGGGTGCCAAAAAACGTACGGGAAAAGCAGTCATCTTAAAGCACACCTAAGAACCCACACGGGTGAAAGGCCTTTTAAATGTACCTGGGATAACTGTGAAAAGAAATTTGCAAGATCTGATGAACTAGCTCGTCATTACCGCACGCACACGGGCGAGAAGCGGTATGTCTGCGGGATCTGCGAAAAGCGTTTCATGAGAAGTGACCATCTTTCTAAACACGCGAGAACACACGGTGCTAAGTCAAGATTTGAAGTCATGAAACCAACAAACCCAATGTTCTTTTAAGGAGAATACAATCTGTTGACAAATTGTCACATCACTGTGGCGTCGAAATGTGGTGTGTGTTTTGTGTCCATCTAGAACGTGGAACAATTTTAAAATATAAGGGAGCATGGCTTTGGGATTGCAGTTCAGAAGTACATGACATTTGACTTTGTTGAGGAAGCGAGATACTTGTCCAGCTTCTTTGAATATGAATTTTAAAAGCACTGGGCGGAAAAGCGAACAGTAAACAAAACATTCTGACGGTATATAAATAGGTCAGAACGAATAATATATGCAATTTTAAATTTTAAATCAACTTGACGAGCTTTGTATATTTTCCAAGCAACAAGAATGTAGTTTGCGACTGTAGATTAATTGCAACAGCCCATGTTTTTACGCCTTTGGAAACATTGATGAAAAAGAGATAATTTTGTTATTCAAATTAGTCAAATAAATTCTGTGTTTACGAAAGTGCTCTACTCTTTTTTTGAAATGAATTCGCAAGTTTTGAATGAAAAATTAGTTTCATTCATAGAAATCGACATGAATTGCCCACAGTAGCGAAATTCAATGAAAACAATTTATTTGTCATCTTAAAAAAGCTACCAACGCAAAGAACTTTTCTAAAGTATATCATGTAAATAAACATTCATTCAAAGCAAAAAGGCGGCCGAACAACAATATCAAGTGACAAATAGACACAAGGGTTTTTTAAAATGAATTAAGAAGGATTCGTGACTCGCGTAAAGCGTAATCCACTGAACTTTCAGTTCATAAGGAGTTATTGTGAAATCCAATATATCTGCGACTTTTTAATTACTTGCTTTTGAACTCTCCGCGCGACACCAATTTGGGGTCAAGGCAATGCGGACTGTCCCTCGCGTTCCACACGCAAAACGTAAATTAACACAACTGTCACACCACTAAATTTCCAGCTGTCTTGTTCACGATCACGTCACTTCAATAAACCCTCACTGATGTTGTAGGGTATGGCCAACTCTGCGATAGCCCTCGTGTCGAGAATGCCTTATTCTAAGCTTAATGAAAATGGTAGCGAGATTGTTATAAAACTGCTTTGGTTATTTAAACTTATGCATTTGACTTTATAAGCTCTTTTGGAACTCGCGTCCGACTCCCCAACTGCGGACAACGTCACTTGTTACCATAGCTTAAAACAGAAAGTACAAAATACAAAATAGAGATTTTTTTTTGTTTATTACACCTGTGGGTGTACCTTTGTAGTTTTGATGTTTGAGGGTGATTTTAAGAAAACGTGACTTTACAAAGAATTTACTATAACCTAATTACACGGTCGGTAGTTTCCCGGCGGCGCGACCATCAAATGACAGCTAGCTAAATACTCCAGCCAGGTGGTAAGCACAAAGCGTTATAATGAGAAACGAGTCCCAACATGTACTTTGTAATTGTATAGCGTTAAAAAGTGCCATTGTTGGTTGATAGAAAGGTATATAAACAAGACTTCCTTTCGCACTGAAAAAAATTTTGACCGATGGATTAAAAAATATATTTCTATTTCTAGGTTCTGATTCATCGGTTACATCCGACCCATTTCGATATAAAACGATAAGAAGCGAACCAAAACGAAAGCGTTTCTATCCTGGCTACATTCCAACACACGACGTCTAAAAGCCAAGGAGACAATTTGTTTGATGTCATTGAAAACGTTCACCGGGAGAGATCTTTTGTTTGGTTGATTAATGAGACATAGCGAAACAAAAGCACACGTGGCACTCGCATACTTGCGGTTTTTCTCTCTGGAGGCAAAACAAAAGTATTGCTGAGAGACCAGGTACATCTATTTCGTAGCATTTTAGTGAAATTCAAAGGCATTAAATTAGGCATTGATAACAAAAGAAAAAAAATGAAAGCAAATATATGTTTTTTTTTATCAATCTCTATCTGATCTCCAAGGGTTTTTTCCCGGGTACTCCGGTTTTCCTGCCCCCTTGACGCAACGCTCCGAGCTCATGCATGGTCCGTATACGGTATAACGCCTATTAACGGCAGCCAAAGGAGCCTCTTATTTGCTTTCGGTCCGACCTCGTTTATCTGCCCTGCCTCTGCACTTTGAAGCCATGATGAGTGAGACTCTTCTCTTTTTCTTTTTTTCCGTTCAGAGTGAATCTTGAAAGTATGGAGAGGTCGAGAGGGCCTGAACAGTTATGTAACAACTTACTGTTGGTCTTTCATTATGTACGGTACCTGTTGCTTTTTTCAAAATTAGTCAATTATTTTGGTCTTTCATTATGTAGTACCTGTTGCTTTTTAAAAAATTAGTCAATTATTGATTGCTAGCTGGTACCAGTCCGTAATAAGACTGTAACGGTGTTTAACTCGCTATCACTAAAACTAAACCTTGAACTTTGAACAACATTAAACGACTATCAAATACCATACTATAAATGTGGTTTGCTACCGAACATTTTTGGTGCTCAGAAAAAATTTGTTTTTTACAACTTTCACTCCTCTTGATGAAAGTGTAGTGTTTTAATCCTTGTTGACAGCGGGTTTTTTTTCATTTTGTGTTTGTCAGAAACATTTGTGTATTTAATTTCGATAACGGCAAAGCTCTTCTGAGACTCAGCTACATGTAAGAAAAATTTGAAAATGGAATTAGAAAAATTGTAAAAATTTATACTCAGATACAGACCCTCCATTCTCTGTCCAAGATCAGACGCACTGCATCGTTTCTCCAAAAAACATTGAAATCTCAAATGAAACATGCACCCGTCTGCAAAAAAAGTGGCACTAAAACAGGCTTAAAAATTTAGTAAACCGAAAATCCTAGAAAAGAGCAACAAAGCCTCGGCTTCCAACATTAGACATTTTACAAAAAAAAAGGTTTAACCTTTGTATGACGGCAGATAAGTTTAAGAAAAGTTGGAGATCAAATTGTAAAAATTGAGAACAATTAACCGCAATAAAAAGTGTACTGGTTATTACTAAAAAAAGTATTTATTCTTTTAACGTTTAATTGTTTAAAGTTATGAAAAAAGGTCGATTACGAGCGCATGGACAACGTGTTTAATATCTATTTTTGTGTAAAACATGGTCTTTATCTCGCGTTTAAATCTGAAAATATTCGAATATTTAAAGTCGCTTTAAAAACTCCGTACGCATATACTTTGCCGACATCATTTTTGCCTAAAGTGCATGTATTTTCCTTGTTCGTGCTTTCCAAGTTCCGAAAGTTCAGATTTCTCGCTTAAGCACAAAAAAAAATTAAAATCGGTTGTTTTAAATAAAAAATTAAAAGCAAATTTTTATTGTAATAAATAAAAAAAGACCATGCCTTCACAAGGTTTGATTAGCATAACAAAACAAAAATTACATAAATATCAGTTCACAAAGTATTTTAAAAAGCCACTGGACCGATGAATGAAAAGGCACAACGTCTCGTATTGGTAGGCAAGAAAATAATACTTGAAGAGCAACAAGATTAATTCATCAATACACCATTTTGCTAATGGAGATTTTTGCTAGATCCATTCCTTTGTGGGGGCAAAAAGTGATGTTTTTGCTGACTAAATGAGCCCAAATTTGAGCGAGTAATGGCTTTTCCCCCACGTACTAGGGAATGATCTAGCAGAAATTTGCATTAGCAAAATGTGTATTGTAATAGAACTACTTGTAAATGTCATAAAAACAAATAAAATTACGCCTTAAACAACGAAAACACAAGAGGGATGGTACCGGCTTGAAAATATTCAAAACGTAATTGATAAAATTTAGATGCTACAATAACATTTTTAAAATGTAATTGCGTTGAATAAATTTAAACAAGTATATAATAAAAAGTTTAAGTAAATAGTTTTTAAAAAAGCTATTGAATGCGTCGGAGAGTAGATACAAACTTGAAGTTGTGTTGATAAACGAATTATCATCGCCGTAAGAATTTGAAAAAACTGCATGGCGTTTCGAGCGTTAGCCCTTCGTCAGAGCATCAACTTCAAGTTTATAACAAAAATTGTTTGGCCGAATTGTAATTTAAGTAGCGTTTTATTACTATTGCTGCTATCTGACTGACTAACAAGTTCGAATATTTTTGCTGATATTGATACGTCGAAGAGCGAATGCTGAGAGCAAAGCGCTCGCATCATCACGTCGATTCCGCAAAGTTTGCCTTTCTCCAACATCAGCTCAGCATTGGTCTGTTCATTTGCAATGAATTGAAAACAGCACAAATGGAGACTTTAATATTGTATGTTAGAGAATGGGCAAGCATTGTACAGGTGTTTGTTAAAGAAAAGGCTACTTAACCGAGCCATGTGGACTGACTTGCATAACCTTTCATTGTTTCTCATTGCACAATAGTATGTGACGTGCCTGTTCAAGAGAATTTTTTTTTAAAAATATGTCAACTCTTTCTTTCCGCTTTTGGTTTTTCTAAACTTTATTGGTCTTTGAAAAGATCCGACGTTTATAGCTGGGAAAATAGATTGTGCGGTTTTTATATTTTGAACTTTCTCCGTGAAATGGAATGAAACTAATGAGCGCCGTCTGCACGATGGCGTCATTTTATTTTGAAACTAGAAGTTAAAAAGACAGAATTAACAAATACCGCAGGGATATCGAAAAATCCAAAACTGGTTCTAACCGAGCACATCACAATTTCTGAACACTTCCTCTTAAGAATAAAATGGCGATGGCTGCGAGGTTTTTCGAAAGAAACAGTTCAAATTAAAATTTAAGTTTGACACAATGTAAAGTATCATACTTTTATACCCCGACGGCTTTAGCCCGAAACGTTGTTTATCGTCTCTTTTCCATGATGCCAAACATAAATCTAAATCTAAACTTCCTCAAGATTGAATAGCCCCGATCATACACTACTTATCTCCACTGAAAAAATATTTTCATCCCGACAGCCCGGCAGGGAAGCCACTCTAGATTTTCAAGCAAAAACACTTAGCCATATGATATGGCTTGAATACTCGAGATAAAAGATACTAACTGGATTTTTCTCGATATTTTTGGTACTATCACTCTACCTGTATGAAAACCACTACACATATGACGTGCATTTGTAACGATTTTCCTTTGTGCCTGAAGGATTAAGGCTGCAAGTGACTAACCGAAATATTGCATAAAACAACATTAACTGAGGGTCTCAATGGGGGGAACGCTTTCACGGCTAACGGTTAAAAAATTCGCATTTTCACGGCTAACG
Organism: Palythoa mutuki; assembly: GCA_027575235.2. Classification (NCBI taxonomy): domain Eukaryota; kingdom Metazoa; phylum Cnidaria; class Anthozoa; order Zoantharia; family Sphenopidae; genus Palythoa; species Palythoa mutuki. Next base: position 14,413 of record JAODFW021363264.1, read on the forward strand.
GTTAATTATCCACCATCACGGTTATTAAACTGAAACGTTACGAGAAAATTGGCGAAATTCAAAATAAAAGTTTGTTTCTTCGATTCCAGCAAGGATGGTTTTTGCTATTTCTCGCAGGTAT
>JAODFW021364191.1:0-14533 GCA_027575235.2 Palythoa mutuki
CTTTACCGGGTACTTTTTGTTTGATCCTCTTGTCTAACCAAAACCAAGCTTTGAGCGGTGTAGTGGGCATATTGAATTATATTTTGAGGCAGAGTAAATATAGCTGCTCGGCTCAGAATGAGTTCTACTTCGTCTACTGTCCCGGAAATACCGAGACTGCTTCTATAGCTGTCTGTTGGCTATTTCTGTGTCTTGCTTTCTGTCATGTCTATCGAAGCCGCAAGGTATGAAGTTATTTTTAGCGGAGTTGTCGATTTCAGCAGAAAGCATTTTGCATAAACTAACCTTCAAGGCAACAAACCTTTTTTACGAACAGTGCTTAAAATACCTGACTGAGACCTTTAATTTTGGTCCTGTAATATCATGAAAACATCATTTCACGCTAAATTTGTTAAATGTACAGCAAGAAACATTTCAAGCTGTGCTTGTTTGAGTATATATCGAATTAATCGAGAGGACTGCTCAGCACCGCCAAAATGGCGCATTTTGTTGAACTTCGAAATTTGATTGGTTCAAGCTACATCATTCCTCAAAAAAACCCTGCGGAGATTTAAAAAGAACAACATTTTGTCTTCCGAAATCCACATTTTTAGCCACTTACTTTTTAAAGAGTTGTTCTTCGATATTTTGTACGTTTTTTTTGGCGTAGAATATTTTATTTTGTTACGTGAAGGTTCAAAATTGATCCCAAATTTTGAGGTCCAAAAGCTACATTTGGACGAAATTCTGTTATTATCGATTTTCTCCAAAATAAATGGATATTGAGCCAAATAAACCATGCAGTGATTTGTTTCTCAGATTCCTACGTACCTTGAAAATATGAGCCGAATCAATTTTTTGACTGTTGTTGGTTAAAGTTTGACCGAAGTTGGTATTTACTCTTAATTAGCTTTTCAGTGATATATAGGTTTATAGGGTTATGTAGCAAAAGAACAGATATGCCTCATTAACCCAAAACAACGCTTAAAATGCATCGTAACATTAAGAAAGAATATTTTTAGTGAGTAAACTGACGTTAAAACGTTCCAGACATGTGCCGGTAAATCTTGAAGTTTTATTGTCAAAATTTTGAAGTTTAATTGGCTGGTAAAACATGTTTTTTGTCACGCATGTGCACAAAAAGTTGCAAGTGATGGTAATACTATATTCCCGGTTTTTCTTTAGAATATGGAAGAGAAAAAAGATGTTGCCTTTGAATCTTTCTACACAAAAGTCCAGAAAAAAAAGAGCAGGTAAAGAATAAGCGGTAAGTGCTTTGGAATATATAACTGTACAGCATTTGTCATCCATGTGGTTTTATTTCTTATTGTATTGAAAAGGGTGCAAATAAAAAAATATTGTCCAGCGCTGAAGGAAAATACCAAAAGTATAGCACGATTGGCACCTTGACAATTGTTCCTTTAGGCTGCGAACCAACGCTTGGGAACATCAAAAAAGCATGCAAGTAACATTTGGATGCGAAAGACTTGGAGTGTGGTGTGTGAGCTGGCAAAAGAGGGCCACTGTGGAAGGAAACCAGTCAATTTTCAAACTGGGAAGTAATACACGTCAGTTCCGTTAAGAGAAATGACAACAGCCAGATGAAGGTCATGAAATGTCATTGTAATAGCGAGCCAGGAATCAAAAATAAATGGAAATTGGAAACTTCTCCAGAGAATCGAGTAGAGCCACCAGCAATCAAAGTTGCAGCCTCTGTGCTCCTAAGGAGTGTAATGCCAAAAGTCGGAAGACTTATCCAACCCAAGGTAGATATTGCTTCCGTCCAACTCAAAGAGTTTGACTTGGGCACGAAGTTGTGTTGCCAGTCGTTCAAAGCGAGGCTTTCTCTTGCTAGGGAAAAATTCACAAGCGGAACTTTCAGAGATGCATACCTTGCCATTTCTCTCTCTCGCCTTACCCCAAGCAATAAATACGTGAAAAAATTTCAAACTGGTAAGATGGTGGAAGTTGAGAAGTAAAACATTGTTTTGCCACTCGAAAATAAAATTCATATCTTCACGCCACCGTGTAATATCCTCTATATATTCAGTGCTATCGAAATGCCGTGACGAAATTGTGGCATTGATGTCTAAAAATCCAAAATTAGACAAAGGAACCCAGTATTCGGCCCAGATAGAAAACTGTGGTTGTTTGTCAATGGTGGGCCTCGTGGTTCATTTGCAAATGCATAGACTCAAAGACATTGTGGAGGAAGTGCGAGGAGTTAAATTGGATTCCTCCTACGTTCAAAAGACATGGGTCACAAGTCGCTGGCTACAAAAGCATTGTTGGGCACGTCAAGCAATGGCGACTTCCTCATTGCCTCTCATCAACTAACACGCCAGGAACTCTCGCCTCTGTGGCGAACGTTGGCTCAGCGACAAGCTAATAGATCTTCTGCTGGATATGTATGCAAGTGAAGCAAACACGAGGCAGGGAAAGACAGTATTTCTTCCTGTGCTTGTTCGTAAAATATTGTTTTGCCACTCGAAAATAAAATTCATATCTTCGCGCCACCGTGTAATATCCTCTATATATTTTATCTGCCCCTACTGCAGTAAACTTATGTTGATTAAACTTGACAGTACAATATTTTGAATGGCATTGACTGGCAGTTGCCTTGTTTTACTACTGTTCACATTATCATGACTTAAACAGGACTTGTTTTCCTCCATGGTTAGAATTTGTTATTTTTTTCTTTAAAAGAATCTGTAACTGTCAATGTTAAGCCCAGGTGGAAGGGGCTGCAAGCCAAGTTACATTTATTATTTATTTAATCATTGTATAATTTCAAAACTAAAACTCAATCACAATAAGTAAGCACCATTTGTTTGAACTTGAGCTAGTATTTTACTTTCTCTATTAAAATCATAACTTTGACCTCAGGTCATGAAATATTGGGGGTGTTAGCTTCTGCTGCTGATTAACCCTCAATAATCCCTCTGGGTCCACCCTGAGGGCAATGGTTTTAACTCCTTTCTTTATAACAATTAATGATATTTTGTTGGTGTTAGAAACTTCCCAAATTCTTGCACCCAATTTTAATCAGTTTCAGTACCGTTATTCCATTATTACATACAAACTATCCCCAAGTTAAATCGTATTAGGTATTTATTTCTATTTCGAAAAAGAAAGAACTGTCGCGACCTGTGCAAATCCTGACCGACAGGAGGGTGTAGATCAAAAATTTACTAGCCTTTAACATTTTAGATTTCCAATCATACAGGTATTCAATTTGAAACAGAAGAACAATAACATTTATCCGATAATATTGATTGATTTATGATCATGAGTTCAGATAAACGGAACATTGGATTAAATTCTGTTATAGCGCTTGATGCCAGGGTGAGGGGAAGTAATAACAAAGTGGATTTGAGATGTTATGCATTTGTGCTAGAACTGTCAAGTCTTTACTCAACAGGAGTTAGACAATAGAAACACATAAAAGCCCAGTTTTAACTCATATTTATTTTTATTACAGTAATACACTATTTTCTAAATTTTGCATGCCTATTGCTGTACGAGGTTATGCCAGTTACTGCGATACTGTAATTTTTATTTTCAGAGCTTGATCTACGGTACTTGATAAATGATTGAATAACTTGGAAAACTTCTATAATGGCTTTTCAGGGCTATGCGTGATATAGGTCAACCTGATCTTACATGTAAAATTTATAGTATTTTCCGCTCTACTGTCTTGTTTAAGACTGGGGAGAGGGAGGGAAGGGATCGCCTGCTCCGAAATCCATATTCAGAGTCTTTATGGAAGCCAAATCACTTCTTCTTCAAAGAGAAGTATCAATTCTAGTCATATCTCCGTTAGTCAGCATCGTTCAAGACCAAATGATGGAGGCGAGGTCATTGGGAATATCACGTTGCACGGTGAAAGATTCTAGTTTAGAGTCTCCCGAAATTGCAAAGTTAATTTTTGCCAGTGCTGAAGAGGTAGCGAACCCAAAATTTCAGAAAGTGCAGAAAAATAACAAGTCACCAATACACAACAAGATTGAACTAATCATTGTAGATGAGTCTCACAGTCAACCCTTGGACAGAAATAAACTTTCTTAATCAAACTCACTGGTTTTGCTTTATAGTTTCTTGTGGAGGTAAATAAATCAAATACGAACAGAAAAATATAAAACACTGAAATGATCCTTAATCAAGTTTTTGTTTTCAACTTTACAGTGCAGCGAAAGGAACCAAACCATTTAGAGCAGCGTATGGCAAACTGGCCATGTTAAGGTCGCTTTGTAGGCAAGGGATGACTGATACATTTTTTTGTATCGTTTTTCTTCTTGTTTTTTTCTAACTTGACAAATAATAACCGTTAACTCATCGATACAATAACAGCAACAATGGCAACAATACTTCTTTATTTTCCTTGGGTGACACAGTTAGTTTACATGTTTTTAACAAAGAAAAGAAAAGTATAACATGATAGCAGTAAATATTATAATGAAACAGTATTACCTATCTAGATCAAAATTTGTAAAACAATTGTAAAAATATGCTCCTACAAATTATTATCTCTATGCCACCTGGTTGCATTGCAAAATTCAAAATCTATCCAGCTACTTTGTTACCAAAGTTACCAAAAAGGAATATATGAAAATTTTAACCTATTGTATGATTGTATGTATAACTTTATTATTTAAATATTTTTCTTTTTAAATATTTATTTATTTTTTCAAAGAACACCAGTGTTGACACTTACAGGAACAGTATATCCAGGTACTTCGGCAACCATAATTTCCAAATTAGTAATGAACAACCCTAGTGTTATAAAAATAAGCCCAAACAGGCAGAACTTAAGATTCAGTGTCAGGAAAAACAAGAAAGAGATTATGGAAGAACTTCTTTGGTTGGTAAAGAGAGTAGAAGAGAAGAGTGAAAACATGGAAAAGACAATTATATTTTGTTCAATGATGAATGACATTGCTGCAGTTGTGAACTATCTTATGATAAAGCTAGGTCCATCAGCTTATTCACCAAAAGATTCTAAAAACCAAAGTGATTGTTTAATTGGAATTTTCCACTCCAGTTCGGGGATGAAATTTGAAACAGAGTGTTGAATGCAATAAAAGGTAAAGGCAAAATACGAACTGTTGTGGCATCTACTGCACAAAGTATGCGTGTAAATTTCCCAAATGTTTGTTTTGTTATAAATTGTGGTCCTCCGCGAAGTTTTCTGGACTTCCATCAACAGCCAGGACGTGTAGGACGAGATAACCTTACCAGCCATGTCATCACCATTTATGACCATCAGCTTAGCCATTGTAAAGAGGCAATAAAGCACATTGTAAACTCAGTTAACACATCCTGTGTGCGTGTGGCTTCTTATTGTAAGCTTGATACAGACATACGGTCACTACATTCTGGACATCAGTGCTGCACATATTGTTCCTTTCATTGTTGTTGTAAGGGACAGGGGAATTCCAAGAAGAGGATAAATGATTTCGAAAAGGCCAGTTTGGACAATCAAAGACATGAAAGCAATCATGTTTCAAGGCCAGTGAGTCAGAGAGACAAGGATAACCTGAAAGCAGCATTAAATGAGATGAAAATGAATATGTCCTCAACTACCTTGGTTGGTGTTACTGTATCAACACACGGTTTTTCTTACCAGTTTTGTGCTGATTTAATTGATAAAAATTAGTTGTTTTACCAGTCTTAGTAAGTACAGTTTGCTTTGAACAGTAAATATAGAAACTGGTAAATTCTCAACTACTGCAACAATTAAATCGCAGTACCGAGATTATTTTATGAATGAACTAAATGTTTATTCAGGGAAGTATTAACTTATCTAATTTTTAGAATGTAGTTGCCAATTTGAAAAAAGGTCCTACAAAGGAGTGTAAGGTACCAAAAAAATAATGGTAAATGGAGATTTGGCAAGCATTATACTATGCACATCAAATCATTAATGTAATATGTATTTATATTTGTTTTTTGTAGTCTATGCAACATCAATCCCCAATTTATTCTGCAGTAGTAGTAACCACATTCGTCCCTTTCATCACCGGTAGAATTTTGTGAAAATGTAAGTTATGATCAAATACTTCATCACGTGAAGTGTTACAGGCAAAGATAGAGGTTGATGGCATACCTTGGAGTCAAGCAGTTAGCCTCTCTGTTGACAATACCAATTCAATGATTGGTACTTGTCATTCATTGGCATCACGATGCAAAGCAAAAAACCCAGAAATGTATATAATGGGATGCCCCTGTTATTTGGCTCATATGGCTGCAGGCAATGCTCACGATGAGTATACAAAGATTACAGGGATCAGTGTGGAGGATCTACTTACTGATCTGTATTATTGGTTTGAAAAAAGCACTTAGAGAAATGGAGTTCTTGTTTAGTACATGGATTTTTGTGGTCAGGAATATGGAAAGATTTTAAAACATTCCTCTTTTCTGTAGAAAGGTGCATTGAGCAAACACTTAAATATAATGCTCTGAAGTCATAACTTTTTAGTGAAAGCTTTCAGGAAGCCAGATTTCCCATCACAGTGGTTGTTCTGTTTTTTCACAATGGATCAATTCCTATGTTTACAACATTTAACAAGTTATTGCAGTCAGATGAACCTTTAAACCATATTGTGTACGACTTAGTTAACAAACTCGCCAATACTCTTGCAAACCGTATTATCAAACCTTAGGTCAGGAAAAACACTTCTCTGTATGATACTGACTTGGTTGACCAAGTGATTTACTTACCCATCAAACAATCCACTTGGGAGGCATGAGAAAGTTCCATTTGCAAAATTTGCTAGGAGATGGAGACATATCACAAAGGGATTATGATACGGTGTTTACAGCAGCCCATGGATATTTCAAGGCAGGATTGAAGTATGTTCTGGGTAAATTCCCAACTACAAATCTGATTCTGAAGCGTGCAAGGTGGATTAATCTTACGACATTTCACCTTTGAGCTTTAATAAAACTAATTAACATTGACAAAAAAAATCCGTAGTGGTACAGTTTCAAAGGAACAACAAAGTGTTTTGATAACTAAAAAACTAGTCTTGAAGAACTCCTACCAAATTTTAGTTTTTGAGTGTTGAAGGAGAATGGATATGAAATGAACCTCGTACCCAGTATCTTGTTTCCTCTGGAAGTGCACACATTACATGGTTGTCTGTTTCTTCATAGTTATATTACAAAAGAATTGCTGCTTATTTTTAAAAGAGTTTTTTCACTCACTCACTTACTTAATTCATTCACTCAATCAATTAAGTTTTCTTTAACGAGGGTGACACTTGACAATATAAGACTGATGAACTCGTATAAATATAAATACAGATATAAACATAAATAAAAACATAATCAACAGTGGTTCTTTCTTACAATTAAAATTAACATTTTTTTCTTAGGTATAGGTTGCATTTCTTTGCACCGCTGCTATATGCACGTGTACCTTTTAGAATAGAACAATTTCGATATATTAAAATTCAACATGGGTCCGAGGATGAGGGGACTAAAACCAAAGAAATAAATTTTTCATTCCTCAATCCTACCTGGCATTGACGAATGAATATTTTATTTCTTTTGTTTTAGTCCCCTCAGCCTCGGACCCCTTTTTAATTTTAATATATCGAAATCATTCTATTGACCATTTAATGGAAAATGGCTTCCAGGTCTCTTTCAATTCTTTCAATAAATACAAATACAAGTGTGCCTAGTTCCCTTGATGCAGTCCATCGTCTTTGAGATATTTCAAGCGATCATGCCATAAACAAAATTTCTTAGTAGACAAATGTAACTTGAAACTGAAATTATCTAAAATTATTTATAACTGAACTGCATTTTTAACACAGTAAATGCCCACAATCAAACAGTAATAAAGATTAAAGTCGGTTGAAGTTTGGGCGAACAGGATCAAACACAATTAGCGGATGACATGATAATTTTATGATCTTAACGGCTGTTTCAGAAACTGAAAAACACTTCCCGTAAGTCAGCATATTGATCACGAATAAAGAGAGAAAATGAGAAAGCTATTTATATTAAAGCTTTGTTCCACTGAGTTTTAATAAGTTGAAGACCAAATTACAGCACTTAGAAATTTTGAAAACACCTGCATTTTCGATCAACAGACGGGTGCATAATCATTGTGATAATTTCGAAACATCGATTAAGAACAATTGAAAGCACTTGGTTTTTATACCATAATCAATTAACATTCTATACTGAGAGTAATGAATTTGAAAGACGGTTTTAGACAATTCAGTCGGTTGTCCTTCAAATGAAATTATGGCTGCATTGATTATGCTACGATACCAAAAGTTGTCAATTATACAATTTCATTGATAAATTAAAGGAATTACTTCTCGTGTCACATTACTAAAAATATACAAGTCATAGATATTGATGGAAATAACGTTAAAAAATGAATTCGGAAGCATTTGCAAAAATAAACTTTTTCAGTTTCACCTTTCATGGAAAAGATTTGGAATATAACAAAATTATTCATTCACGAAGCAAAAATGGCCTTTTAAAATTATACAATAGGCACACGGTAAATGAGGTTGAGGAAAAACGGTTTTACACGTGTAAAATAACTGTTTAAGGGGCAGAAAATGCCAACGACACTAAGTAAAAAGCTTCTCGGAACTTAGAATATCTCCTATAAAGCCACATAGAGTGAGTAAACAAAGCACGCCTGCACACATGAAAAGAAAGATCACAGGAGACCAATGTTACTAGTATCAAAGTTGCCAAACTTCTACAATTAGAAAAGCCAGGTCAGCCACAACAGAATGAAAAACAGAACTGTGACGACTGTGACAATCTTGTAGCCCAAATACAAGAGAAAATGAAAATATCGTCAGGCCAGCAACAAATACAACTGCTAACCCCAGTACCCGACAGCTGGAAAACTGCCCAGATCATGGAAGAGTTTAGTGTTTGAGAGTACAAGGTCAGGAGACCAAAAGATCTAAGAAGTGCGAGTGGGATATTGGCAAAGCCCGAGCCGAACATTGGAAAACGTCTAGATGGAGCTGTGCAGGAGAGTTAAAGCCTTCTAAGAAGAGGAGCATTCCTGCCTCTTGCCTGGTTCAAAGGACTACAAGTCAAGTGAGGGAACAAAAGTTAAAAACGCTTGACAAACAGAAGCATCTCCTCCATTTAAAGTTAAATGAGTTACACCTGAACTACAAGGAAAAGTACCCTGTTGATAAAATAGAGCTCAGGCCACAGCATTGCTTTATATGGTTGTTTCAGAATTTCCCAGAGCAGAACTTTAGTTAGCGACCGCCGTCCATTAGCTCGTGACATCACATGCCATATTTACTCTAGTTAATAACTAACAGGCAAAGGACGCTTCATGAAAAAATGAGTAAATTGGTCAAGAAAACGTGATGCAGCAACTAAGTGTTGATAGATTTATAAAATAAAAAGGCATTTTCAACATGCCTAAGCTATGATGTCAACTTGTAGGTGACATAGGTGCAGTAGTTGTTCTCATATTTATTCTAGTTGCAAAATGCAAGTAATGGCATTGGACACTTTCAAACGAAAAAGCAGTATTCACGAAGTTTTGTTGGGAAAAACGATTAACAATCTGAATTTATTCATCTTTCTGGAAGTTAGTACGATAGGTTTTGGTTTCACAGGGAACTCTGTTTGCGTAGAACGACCCAATTTAATATCGGACCCAACTAGTAACCTTAGTCACCATGGTTGAGTGCTGTGAGCAACATGCTCACTGTTTGTCCATCCTTTGTCGGGTTTGCGGGCAAAAACTTACAAAATCCAAAGAACTGTACGAAAGAGTAAGTTACAGTTGCAAGGAAAATCAGGCCATCATGAAAAAAAAAATTCAAAATTGATGCGGAGAAAGACGAAGTAGACGTTATCTCTCCCAGTCACGTCAAGCAATCGAATGGGAAGCGCACACCGATAACGGCAGCAGCAAAACGTGTTTGCTGGTTGAGAAGATGAAAAAGGGGGTAGACGTCCAAAAAAGAGGTCTCGTGGCTTAACAAAGAATGAAAGTAGTAGTTTGAAGGAGGGACAAGTCATTGTCGAGGTCCTTGTTGCTCAAATATTCCACGCGGCCTGCTCTCCGCAGCACTGACTTCAGCAAAATGTTCAAGACACCAGAATCGGTGATCCACACTGCACTCTGTCCGATTTGTACAGAGTTACTGAACAAGCCAGTGGAGATCAGATGCCAGCACATGTTCTGAGCCAATTGTTTTTCTGACTTGATCAAAATCACTCCCAATTCAGGTTGTCCAGTTTGCAAGTCAGAAATCAAAGACGGTGCAGATATTGCTGCCTAAAAGATATTTCTTAACTGCACTGAACAAACAAAAGATTCGCTGCAAAAACTGTGCTTGTTTCGTTACTTATGAAATAAGCAAAAATCATAGTTGCGACACCACTGCTGTGCCAACCCCACCCGTCCAAGCAGTTCCCGAAAAAACTACATCTGAAGTTACGGCGGAGTTACGCGAGGGAACAATATCTAAAGAAAGCGAAGCTTGCGGCACTCTCTTTATGAAGGCAAAACTCCAAAAAAGCAAAGAAGGCACAATTGAATGTAAAGGTAAGTCGGTTAAACGATTTTAATAAACCGTGAGTCACATCTTCTCTCTGCCATTAAGATTTTATTATAATTTTTCACAGCCACTGTATAGTTATAATTAAAAGGTTTTAACGTTCTCGATTGCTTTTATTAGCCTGTCATTCTCCAGCACGTTCCCCGAACCCAAAAAGCGAGTAATGAGGTGACACCCCAGCAACATAGAAACCGAACGACAAGAATGCAGACCATGGGAGGCACAGTAAGCAAAGAGCAAACGTCACTACACATAGTGGACATACTAAAGGGAACGCCCGAAGAGGAACGGAAAAAAATTCTCCGGGAGGCTCTTGGAAAAGAACTGGTGTTAAAACTTCCTACACAACAGTTTCTGGCCATGCAAGCCAACGTCGTGTTGTCGTATTGCCAGCTGAGGAAGTTGCGAAGGTGATAATTTTGGGCTTTTGGAAAAGAACTGGTGTTAGAACTTCCTACAAAACAGTCTCTGGGCATGCAAGCCAACGTCGGGTGGTCGTATTGCCAGCTGAGGAAGTTGCGAAGGTAATAATTTTGGACAAAAATTATACGAAAAATATTTGTTAACTTAAGCAAAATAAAGTTGCTATACTTTTCGCTCTATTGACAGGTTATTATATGTTGTCTCACAGGTGGTTTAGTCAGTAGGGAGTGAGAATGGAAAGCGACCAGAAGCAGAGGGTGCAGAAAAAAGACCTCATTGGTGACAAACTTGAGTGCGAGATGTGTCCAATGGAGCACAATGAAAAGAGAGGGAAAAAGAATGTGACCATCATAAAAGAAACACCATGTGCACTGATTACAGACTTTGAGGAGAAGGTGATTGACTACATTGAAAAATGTGACAAGCAAGTGGTAATAAACTGCTACCATTAGTCCGTAATAATAATAACAACAACAACAACAACAAATGGTTTATAATAATGCATGCATTCCTCTATGGTTCCAGAGTAAACCTTCTAACTTGGCATGATGGCAACATCCCTGAGGACCAGATATTCCTCAAAATTGGAGGCGACCATGGTGGTGGATCCATGAAATTTGAATTTCAGCTTTATAATGTGAACAAACCCAATTGCAGCAAAAACAAAATTGTTTGCCGTATACGAGGCCAAGAACACGTACAACACCTACGCACCATTACAGAACGATACCTGGAACAGCTCACCTCAAATGCTCGAAGCCCATTACATGAACGAGCGAGCTAACAGTGCAATGGTCCCAGAAATCTGAAAAGAAAAATCACAGAGCAGGAATAAGAATCCAACCAAACTCGACAATTTGTAAATGATTCTGTAAATAAATGTAAGTAAAATCCATTGCAAATTCATACAGCTAGTGTTCCCTGCTGACGTCTGTGTTTTGTGCAAATTTTGTAATATGTAGTCATAGTATTTAAAAACATTCACTGATTTAGACTTTAGTATATTGAATATTCTGTTCTGCAAGGGAAAAAGTTGAAATTTACTTAGTAAATTCTTATAAAAAACGAAGCTTTCGAAGAAGATTCCACATACAAGCTAATCACTAGACCCTTACTAAGCAAAAATAGATTTTGAGAAATCGAAAATTTGTTGCAATCCAGCTTCACAGGGAAAATACTTACCACTTGAATCTATCCGTAAATGACCAGTCTTTGACGGGAACCCGACATATTTCTTGTCAAAACTTCAGGATTCCTGGCAGAATTCAGTTCCTAAAAGCAATCTAAAGGCGAGACACGAAAGCAGTAAGAACTTTGCGTAGGTTTTCGGGACCATTTCGCCGCTATTTAACGAAAACGAACGCGGTTTTCGACATGCAGACAATGAAACAGTTCCTTGTCCGCCATTTTACCGTGTTCAGTGGTGCAACACCCCCAACATGGCCTTTTTCTATTGGTTCAAAGACAAAGGGTTTGTGCGTCGCGTGCCATAAACAAAGGCGTTGTCCTGGTTGCCATGCAAATTCAAGTCTCATGTGTTAAGCAACTGACCGCTTGCCGCGCGGGCTCAGATTAGACTTAATTTCCGATCCGAAGCAGCCGTGCACAGCGGCTGTATCCTCCATTTTTCAGAAGGAGGTGGAGTAGGAAAAGGAGAGTCACCTAACCCTGGACTGGGTATGAGGGAGGGTGCTGCGCTTGTTTGACTTTACACCATTGGCTTGATTGGGGTAGCTAAAGTTTGCCACCATTGTTTAACTACAGAAGGAGAAGTAATCTGTGCATGAGACAGTGGTTGGGTTAGAGCTGGCGACGTTTGTTCTTGTGTTAGAGAAATCCTAAAACCCTGAGTTTGGACTCGAGTCCGAGTCAGAGTTGGAATCTGAGTAAGAACCCGAGTTAGGATCCGAGTTAGAGTCTGAGTTAATGAGTTTAATATTAAAGAATAAAGAATGGGCATACGTGATCTTAGCCGCTTTCAACTCAACTCCAGATGCACATGCCACACACCGGTGACACAATAGCAGTGGACTTCAGTACTGAACTTCGGTTTATATGCCTGAGGCCATCTAAGCAGGGATCCTAAATGTTGACCGACAAACAGTGTGTTTTAAAATTTCAATATGTTTATGTATGTTGTTATTGTCTTCGAAAGTATAAATATAGTATGTAAGGTGATTGTAACCCGTGTTTGCATTTCAGTTTATCATTGACATTGAAATCAGGGGCATAGTCACGGTTCTGCACATGCAATTGAAATAAGTTGTGTTGTCATTCTCAATCTTATATCTCAGTTGTCAAGAATCACTTTTTATGTTTCATAGGTTTTCAGTAGGTTTTACTTATGTTATTTTACTGTATTCTTGTCCAAAATCATATATATTTCACAGCAGTTACCACATTGACCTTAATTCAGTATGGATGATCAAGCCATTTCGGACAGTTTTCAAAACCTCTTCAAGAACTGTTTTTATTTTGCTTTTATTAGTTACCATGCTTTGAATTAAGGAGATGGGAATAAGCGTTCTGGATACCCGGTCTCTACATATCAAGGATTGTCACTTTGGAGCACGTGAAAACAAGTCAACTTTTATGAGATCCGTCCATTGGAGGAGTTTACACCAGTGGCTGAAGGAAGCTGTTAGATCAGGAAATTGCCAGGTTGTAGGGACTCCTATTGAAAGAGTAATTTTTTTATTTATTATGTGGGGAAGGGTTCAGAAGTTGTGAGTTATACTATGGGTGGTGACTGTTGTCACTGTGTGCAATTTGTTTGCTTGGTCGTACAGAATTAGAGTTAATAACTGCATATCCTGATTGTCATGAGGATGTTCCTGGCGTTGCTTTTAACTATTTCTTATGTGGATTTGAAAATTTTAGATTTGTTTAAAATTTTTGTAAAAATTATTGTCAGCTGGTTGGGTGAAAAAGATAATAGTTTAGTTATAGTTTTAGAGCTCTCTTTGTTAAGAGTATATTTGAATGTAGGTTTTGCAATTTTTCTTAATTTCAATTTCAATTTTTTTGTCTTTTAACCTGGTATGGTCCTGATCTATTTTTACTTTACCATCACTATATACTTACTCTTTTATTACTCAATATGTGGCAAATCTGTACGGTTATCACTGTTGAACAAACAGTGGTTTGTATACACTTCGAACAAACCAGCCTTCAGAGAAAATTGTTTCATCATGATCACCGAATGTGTTCACATACCGTAGACGGCTTTCATACTGACAGGGATCATCACCCTAATTATGTGGATATCTCCCTTCCACAGAAAAGATACTCAGACGGGATATTTTGTAGAATCACATAACGCACGCACACTCTGATTGGCTGAAAACTATTGGACCAGTGCAGATTTTTCATGTAATATGCACTTATGCATATTCAGCTTTTCCCGCCGCGTGACATTCGTGCGACTTACATAAGTTTTTCAGTCGACTGAACACGATTGTAAACAGTGAACTAAATGACAAAAAGTTAGACAAGCATCAGGAAAAAGTAGTTTTGTCTAATTTCTTTTGTACATGTAAATGCGACTATTTTCAAAACAT
>JAODFW021365136.1:0-14531 GCA_027575235.2 Palythoa mutuki
CGACCCATTGGTTTACTACACTCGTTGAAGTTGATTGGGATCAACAATTTTCATGAAAAAACAACAAAACACTTCTTTGTTTTAGCTCGAATTTCAGAGAAGCTGAAGAGCTATTATCTTCGGGCACAACATGAACTACAGCATAATTAAGAATCCCAACTGGCAGGAGGTAGACCGGTTGACTAGATTGATAAGTTAAAATGTTGCTAATCTAAACGCAAGTTTGATATAATTTACTTTTAAAAATAGCAAGCCATTTCATAACACACAAATAAGATTATCTTTAATTGATTTATTTAATACCATATTAACAGCACGTTAAAAACTAGGAAACGTAGGTTACCAAAACGAAAATCGAACAAAAATATGAATCAGATAAATCGGGGCGTTAGTCAGATGGCGTTAAATGGACAAAGAATAGACATCTATTTGAAATGAGTCGAGATTTCAATAATAAAGATGTGGGGAGAGAAGGGGGAGTGGGGAATGGGGGAGAGAAGGGGTTTGAACGAGAAGGAAAGTTTTAGACCATCCAATCAAAAATGTTGGAGGAAAGCGCTCCTAAATTGTTGCTGGCGCAGCACAAAATTGGCTTGGAAAAGTGTTTAGAGTTATAATCCTTTTAGCAAACTTTGCCATCGGGATGTCGCGTGGCAAAAGGACAATATGAATTATTATTTTCTGAAAAAAAAGGGAATCACGGACACTCTTGAAACTGAGAATGTTTAAAGGTTGAAATATTTCAACAGAACATGCAAAGGTTAGTTTGGGAAATCCAAATAGAAATATGGGATTGGTTCGTGTGCAAAACGAAACCCTCCACTGTAAACATGTTATATAAAAAATAAATTGCAAGGCTGGCATGGCACTACGACAAATTGGACAAATTTATCAAGTTCTTCTTTCTTCTTCTACTGATCGAAATATCTGCAAATAAATTTATCCGATTATCGTTGTTCCAGCCTTGCCAATTTATTCTGTATATTTGCAGTTCGAAGTGACGTCTGGAACACGTATCTCTGCCAAAAGAGATCCGACGAAGAACTTGTAACCGTTAGTTTTTATTTTTGTGTTTTAATTTTAATATTTTTTGATTTCAAAATGCTTCATTTCTGATTAAAATACATTAACAAGACAGCGTATCTAAAAACCAAACGATTTGAGCCAAAAAATAAAATGTATCATTCAAAATCACCACAAAGATATCATTTATTTGTTATATGAAATCATGGCTATAGAAGAAAAGAACCAGTAGACAAAAGTCCATACATTGGAATTATGAAAATAAAGCTAAAAATGCTCTAAAGAAAATCAGTACAAACCAATTTTTATGAAACCCTCATAATATTAAATATTCTGTTTCTTGTTGAAATAAAACTTCCTAGATGTTCCCCCCAAAATTTGGTTAAAATAAAATCACTCGTATTTTTAACTGCTGCGTGTGCATTCATCACAATTTCGTTATAATTTGTCTCCAACGTACGTATTTTTCAAAACTCATCCTAACACTTTGTATTTTGACCGAATTACCTAAGCAACCTACCCCTGTATCCGCCCCATAAATTGATTGTGTCTGTTTGGCTGTCCAAGTCTGTTAAAGTTATCATCACATGCAAGTTTTTACTTGAAATTAAAAGATTTTCAGAAACTAAGAAGGTATTAATAATCTACTGTCTTCGGACGCAATTATTTTTTTTCCATGTTAAATGTTTTGTTTGACTAATGTCGATATTTTTAACACTCTATATAATATACTTTCTTTAGGAAATGCCTTTTACCCGTTATGTTTTTTCAAGTTCCAAAATTGTTGAAAAGCCCTTATAGAAACGTTAAAATATATATATTCTTTTTAACACAACTTGTATAAGTTGGTACAAGATTCCTACGGTCTCCTCTTAAGGTCATAACGAATACCTAATCTTATATATAGTAGGTAATAACAAAAATCCTAATACCCCACTAGTAGGTAATAACGATGATCCTTTGTACACCACTAGTATGTAATAACGATGATCCTTTATACCCCACAAGTAGGTAATAACGATGATCCTTTATGCTCCACTAGTAGGTAATAACGATGATCCTTTATGCTCCTCTAGCTGGTAACAACAAGGATTCTATGTACCTCACTGATAGTTAAAAACAAGGATCCTATGTAGTACTCTAGCTGGTAACAACGAGGATCCTATATACTCCTCTATCTAGCTGTAATAACAAGAATCCCACTTACTCGTCTAGTGGATCCTATTTACCCCATTATGAGGTAAAAAAGGAACCTATATTTATATTCCTCTAGCTGGTAATAACAAAGATCCTAGATACTCCTCCAGTAGGTAGTAAGAAGGATCCTACGCGAACTACTCTAGCTAGTAGGTAATGACTTGTATTTTGTGCCAGAACCCTATAGGCATGAGTGGCTTGTCCAAAACTTGGACCCAGTGCTTGTACTCAGCTTCCACGTTCACCTGCCGGCCAATATTCACCTGACCCAATGAAGTTCCTCTCCCCAGTCTACTCTTGTGTTTAACCTTGAAGATGAGTGTAAGCTTGGGCACGAGATCGTTGGGAATGTCGAATTTGAATGTCTCGTTCCAATGAGGATCCTGACATTTCTGAACAACTTTCGTGCTGCGCGTTTGGATGATGCGACCAGAAACGTGCGCCTCTATTTTTATGAATGTATCTGCGGAAGCAAATTGTATTAATACATTAAGTTTAGAGAAAAAAAATTCCGAAATAGAGTAGCGAGAGCACAAAACACAGGTCTTCACTTTTTGTACAACAGAGGTTCATTTTACAACTAAATTTCGATAGTATACATTTGATGGAATATCCATGTAGTAAAGGCACAAAATCACCGTACCAATAAAAAAGCTGCAACAGTGAACGATACGATATAACTCAATGGAATCGTCCGTAAAAAACGATACAATTTTTCAACCAGCCACATGATTCATATTTTTATGTGACGTTACTAACTTTGTTATTGAATTGTCGATGACTGATTCAAGCGAATCTTTTATTGCTGTGGCAATAGATAATGTGATATTTTGTAAGAGAGACTATTCCGTCTATCAGTTGATTTGTTTGCTTGTTATAAGATTTATTTATTAATTTTTCGTTTAAATTGTCACACACAGCTTCTCAAGCGAAGTTTTTAAAATATTTCTGCTGTATACCTGGTTTAGCGGCACCTTTAACCAGCCGTAGGCCTCTCGCTCCCCAGATGCCAACTGAAATCTTCTGTTCATTTGGATTGTGACACAGGTTTACCAACAGTTCTCCTAACTTCGCGTCAGTGTCGGCAAATACATCCTCGAGCTCCTACGGTTGAAAAGCACTGAATCAGAGGATAGTTTACTAACATACATCATGGCTTGAGATGGTTAATCTGAACAGCATGCGCAGTGGAAGCCTATGCTAAGTCTAAGAATTATCCCAACTCCTCAAAGGCACATCGTGACTGATTTTGGCTGCACGTTTTGGGTGGAAACTTTGGACCAATTCTTGGAAAAACTTTAGAATATTTTATGAACACAGTGAAAAAATTGCTATTTGAATTTTGATTTAATCTAGGGTTAAAGTAGTTAACCAGCTATTGAATAACCCAGGTCTGGTAAAAAAAACCTCCGTCTTACAGTAACTTCGTTTGAAGAGGATCTCCTAAGTTATGGTCCGAGGAAGAAGCAAGCAACTTCCCATTGCTCTGCGCCATTTCATTTTCCCAAACCAGAGTTTATATTTTCACGCTGATGAACACATCAACCTATGTACAATATAGTTTTGAAATGAAATGTAACAAAACTTTGTTTCATAGTAATGTGTTGCAATGATTTATCTCCAAAGCAAAAGTCAAGAGAACCTCCTGATTTGCTGCGTTCCCGACGTACAAATTTTCTTAGATCTAAACTCGAAATTACAAATTTTCAACTTAAAACAGAATGAATGAGTAAATTAGAACTAAAAAAATTGACTTCGGATAAAAATATGTTCGGTTTTCAGAGTTCAGATTGAAGTTTCAAACAATGGTAAATATAGCAACTTTATAGCTTAGCTTTTTGCATCCTATGCCTCTGACCTGCCTACTTTTTACTTGAAACATAGCGCTCTTATTTTAAATAGACATGATTGGTCCTTTTTATGTTTTTTCATGTTTTGTAATGATGTAGAACAGAATTGTTGTACAATAAATTTCTAATTTTGACAAAACTTTAGGTCTGCATGCTTCATACAAGCGATGTAAGCGAGCGAGCGCAAGGACCCCTCGGGCAAGATATGATGGGTACGCATGCGCAGTATTCCTTTTTCTTGCGATTACGACTTTCGATCGCTTCATACTTTTTCTTGTGTTGCGATTGCGCTTGTGCTTACACTTATGTCGCTAGTGTAAAGCAAGCTTTAGTTTAAACACGATGGATTACTATGGGTCGTGGATGAATGACAATAATGTTGAACTGTGGTTGAATCAAGTGGCTATTTCAAAGCAAGCCGGGGATGTTAAAAAATAGAGTCGGTCTCCTTTGTATTTTTACTCAAGATGCATGCTGCCGCAAGGTACACAAATGGTGTTTACTTCCATGATCGTGCACAATACCCGAAGTAAATGAACTATTGAATTCTTAATTGAAAATGGATGTTTGAACATCCAGTTAAACCTCAAAAAGAAAGTGCTTCAGCAGTTAAAATATTCCCTTAAGAGAAACAAGAATTAACTTCTAGTGTTCATTTTAAGTGTTTCCCGCTTCATCAATAAATTAATTTAAGAAAACAAAACAAAATATATATACAAAAAACATTTTTGCTAAGAATCATTGATAATCCCTGTGAGTGAAAGAGAACAACAGCAGGATTAGAAATCGTTCGAGTGTTAAATAAAAAAAATCTATTTTTTTTTGTGATGAAATATGCTCCTTAAACATTTTTTGAACAGCTGTCACCTGACAAAAATCATAACGTGCTTTTAAAACCCCTCTGCAGTGTCTACTTTGATTGAAGGCAATTACATGTTTCAAACAGCAGGAATGGTTTAAATGTGTTTTTAATAATTTCTTATAGATTCAGTCCTCATGCACTGACCTCCGCTACATATTTGCAAATCGATAGAGTGCATTGGCTTGCCGTGGCAATATTAAATGAGAATATTTACTGTTGTTCTTTTATTCTTTTTAGTTAGAACTTTAATCCTGTTTTTCAGTATTACGACTGCCTCTATAGGTACTTTAAATGCCTCAACTGATATAATAGCTTTTTCAGCCAAAGCAATTACTCGGAACAGAGGAAAGAGCAAATTTAATATTGTGTCGTTACGTATTCTTATATAGCAATCAAAGTTTAACACTGTGAGACATTAGTGATTCTTCAATGGAAATTAACAGTCAGTTCAGTTTTTAAGAATTCTAAGTTAAATATGTTCGTTCCTCGGCTTTGCTAACTTGAGAAATGTGAAAAATCTTCCGTATATATTGCTTAACAAGTCCTCATTTGGAAAAACACTTAACATGCAATACATGCTCAAAAAATATCGAATAAAAAGAAAAACACTTTAAAGAAAAGCAGTGATGTAAAGTCATAACAGTTGCAAGAAATAAAATTGTTCAAATAATTATAACTTTAATAATTACAGAAGTTTAAAACACAATTGTCTTTTTTGTATTTTTGTGTGTTACATGCAGTCAGTATAGATTGACAAAAATAAATCAAACCTGAATCGGATTGCTCACCCTATATCATGAAAACTGTATTGTTTCTGTTTTTGTTATCGTCATTGTAGTTGCTGATGTTGTTATTTAAACACGAGAATTTCAGGGTTTTTTTCTAGAAAATTGTCAAAGAAACAACAGATCACTAAAGTGCCGTAAGATGTTTGAAATATCCAAAAAAAGATGATATTTGATTTAATGCATAAAAATTGTAGCCTTCAGTAAAACATATCGATTGCTTCTCGATATGCTCTATATGTGTATATTTTTTTCTAAAAAAATTAAATTAAGATAAAAAACCCCACTATTTTATTTATGTTTAAAGTATTGAAATATTTTACGTCAATACTGACCACATAATGAAGCTTCGATCTTCACATGCGAACGCAAGACGACCATTTATCGCCCCGTTGATTTATCTCATGACGAAAGCAAGAACCAATTATGAGTGCTAGAGCTTTAAAGTATTTATCATTGTTCACCTATTTATATAATAGAATAGAGAAACTTTTCGCTAATTAAACCCTCAGCGAGGCACCGAAAAAACAAAAACATTCCAAAGCGGTCTTAAGAGTCTCTCTAACATTTAATACTTTCTTTAATAGTTTAGATTGCTTAGTCAGTTACTCCAAGTGTTCAGATATTTGTGTTCAGTGAAATAAAACAACTTTCCCAGCATCTATAATGAGTCATTATTGATTTTATGAACTAGCAATAAAACAATAAATCCTTAATGTTAAATTTTAAAACACGAAAAAGGTTTCAAACTTAGTTCCTAAAATATCAAAGATAGTTTAAAGCCAAAAGATGATGCCAAAATCACACCAAACAATTTAAAAGAAAAAAAGAAAAAAATCTTAGCTTACCGAGTTGACGCCATTGGATTTTAAATCCGTGTGCCACGCATGGACTGATGAGTTTAGAACATTGAAAAGATTTTCCGTTGTCACTATTGTTGGTGGCTGAATTTTTTTGAGTTAGTTTTAAGGAAATCAGTGGCCATGGAATTGTTGGAGCTTTTTGTGGCTAAAAATAAATGAAAGTTTGAAACAAGGGAAACAGACAAATGAAATTCAGATTTATTGACGAAATTACGTCATACAACGCCATTAGACTGATCTCTCTGTGTGGGTAATACTTGTCGCCGTGTTAGAAGTATTAGAAACAGGTATACTATAACGCTGAAATAGAAAATAAGATACGAATTGCCTATAGAAAATTATGTAAAGTAAATTGATTGGCGAAGATAGTGCATGTATGCGTATTCTTGGCAGTAAAAAGATGACGTCTTCTGGAATTTCCGGTTCTTTTTCGTTTTGTTTGATGTGGATTTGACCAATTATTCCAAACCTGCTGAACAATGCGCGTCAAAAACATAATAAAAGGAAACGGAAAGTCCTGAGAAAAGCAGACGTTGATCTTATTCGGTTTCTTCCTGTGTGTTGTTGTAAACAACACTGTCTACTGCGAACTTTATTTCAAAAAATTAAGACAATTTCTAATCAGGAAGACCAGTATATGATAAATGTGGTATATCATCCCCGGAATTCATGTTTAACCTTCTATTCGTTTACTCTATATCTTGTTTTTTATTTACTTCATATGAAATATATGTCTGAAATAGAAAACCACAAAATGTAGTTGTGATAATTTGTTGAGGTAAGTTCAAAAGTATCGAAGCTACCTATATTCAAGTGTTTTTCGCCTTAAAATGGCTACATATCCTTTGGTACAAAAAGAACCAGCTGTAACTCACTATTACACTTCAGTGCTATTGTTTAATGTTTAAGGAATGATATATATGTTTTCTATATCTTGCGAACGCACAAGAAATGACGTAAAAAGTTCTTACCTCGCCTTCCGTGTCGTCCGTTTCGGCGTCCCTCCGATTCAACAAATTGCCGGAAGAAGAGGAAGACGAATCGTCGTCTTCGATGTCAGCAACAGGGAGCAGAGCCTCGCCAATCAACTTTGATGAGTGAACATCAAACACATGAAATCGTAACAAACTCGCGTGAACTTTTGCGGGTGAAAGTTTGCAGCCTTCAAGAGTTTCATCAAAGTAAGGATGAATACTCATAGGAACAACTTTCGTCTTCCCTTCCCAGAGCTGTTTCTTGTCGTTAACCAGTGCTACAGAAACGTAACAGTCTGGTGTTTCGTCGCTCAACAAATCAGCTGCCTCCACAACGTGAACTTGAAGGTGTTGTTTAGAAGCATCGTAGGTGAATGAAAACTCGATAAGTCCCACAATTTCTCCTTCGGGTTTTGAATGCAATACAATTTTTCTTCTCGCCCTTCGGTTTCTTCTCGGACTATTTCTTGTAGTAGGACTTTTTCCATTTGAACCATAGTTATTTCTCTTGTTAGGGCTGGAAGGCGGCAAGCACCGACCAAAGTCAGCAGATAAGTCAGTGTTGATGTCACATAAACTAACTGTTTTCGTTTCTCTGCTCAGTGTGCACGGATATGTGGGTTGTGTTTCCTGGATAGAGAAACTTGGAGAAACTACATCACTAATAGAATTGTGATATAATCTTGGAAAATGATTGGGAGGGCTAAAAACTTTGGTAGGATCGGCAACGTCTCGACTCTCTGGAAGAGGCTGTTGGACTTCCACTGGGTAGGTAGGGACATGGAAATATGGCCGGGGTATTCTAGGATGAACAATGATTCTCGAATCCTTTATTAATTCCTGTCGTTTTTTCCTTTTCTTGTTGAATCTCTTCCACCTCCAAGCGGCTTCTATTGCGCGCCATTTACAGAATAAAATCAGAAAAATTAAAAATAGCACCAAGGCACATATCAGGCCAAAACCAACAGCAACTAAACCTTGAAAAAAGAAAGTTGATTAAAAGGTTGATCAGTGACCCTTGAAATATAACAACACTGTTAGAAATAGTTTAAATTAATAAAAACGTTTATAGGGTTCGAGACTTTAAAAATTAAACTGTATTAGTTTACAGTAAAATTGTTTTTGTGTGAACATTAGAAAAAAAACTGGCAAAAAGCCAAACAAGAAAAGGACTGAAAAATATTTTAAAGTTGCATTCGTCGATTCGACGGACTACGATTTTTTCTTTTGTTTGAATTGTTAAGCCGACACTAAAGATGTTTTAATTTACAACTCAACCAAGCACGTACCTTCATTTTTCATCTTGTTGTTTTGAAAGCTTCCATCTAAGAAGTATCAATGTATTGGGAAAACCATCTCATGGAACCTTTGTTGTTTTGAGCCTTTCGGCTCGATCATCTTGTCAACTTGTATTCCAGTTTTGGCTAGAGTTGAAGCTTATGATATGTGGTGCGTGCTTATAGTCAGCCATTAGCCCACGTATTGCCTTATTAACGTACTTCCCGTTTGCTGTCAAATTACTCTCAATGAATATCCAATCAGAACTTTTTTGAGACAATTGCAATTTAAAAACCTTTAAAAAGTTGCCACTGCTCTCAGAAATATTGGACCTTTAAGATGAGCTCAATTTAGAAGATATTTTTACGTTTTTCCAGAATAATGCAATAACTTGAGTTATTATGGGAATAACAAAATTTGTATCAAACTTTATTGCCTTATTTGCCATAAATCAATCTTAAAAGAAACATATTTTATTAGTTAATGCTGTTACATGCGAAAATTTAAAGTTCTCTTTCCCGTGTTTTTCACTACTGTTTTAGTTGGGTTATATTGGACTTTGTTTTACTCAGAACAGAAAAAATAATCGTAAATAATGTTTTAGTAATGTTCCTCAAAAAATTTTACTTTCATTGTTCAATCTATATATATTTAATTCCAGAGTTAATAATTGCCGTACTCAGAGTTTTACGATAACAGCAAGAATGAGATCACAAGGATTTAATAGGTAGATCAGTACGTTAGTTAATTGAATAATAGTCAAATTTAGGCTATTTAAATCTCAGTCCAATACTTTTCAAAAACAAGGTTATATTACACAAGGTATAACAGTAAATATAGTTGACACCGACTTTGAGATTAGTACTGACAATGACACTGACACTGACACTAATACCGACACTGCATGCCAACGCAACTGCCACAGTGACCACCTCAACAAAAAGCACAGTCACAGTCACAATCTGTCCTTGCTGCCATAGCCACTGTCACGATCAGACCACAGTCATACTCAACGATGACTCAGTCATAGCCACAGTACCCAGTCACACCCACAAACACAGCCACAGTCACAGCCACGGTCATAGCCACAGTCATAGCCACAGTCACAGCCACAGTCACAGCCACAGTCACAGTCAGAGTTACAGTCACAGATACAATCACGATAAAGCCACAGCAGCTGTGAACAGATATAAACAAAGTCACAGCCACAGTCACAACCACAGCGATACAGTCACGGCCACAGCCAACTGAGTTATACTGCTATAAAGACTCACAAGCACAAACATACACACAATTATAACACATTTACAATCATGGTTATGGTCATAGTCATACATATTGCCATACTATCAATATAATAACAACACAGCAACAACGAGGTATAACAAAAATCCCCTAGTTTTATATTATGAATTAATTGCTATTTTTACTATCCCACACAAACAAACCTTTAATTATTGCCAATTAACGCAACTGAGACTACAACAACGCCTCAAATTCTATACTTGTCCCTTTATGAAAAACTGAAAATATGACGGCAATAATAATAATAATGACGGCAATAATAATAATAATGACGGCAATAATAATACTTAATGACGCGTACGATTGCTAACGGCAATCCCAAAAATGCAGAAAATGCGCGGGGTCACCCACTTTCCTATTACTGTGATTTTTTTTGTGGAGACGATAAAACAACCGAGGAAAAGTAAAAAGATAACAAGTGAGGCTGATTTAATGTTCGGAAGTTACTGCTACTCAAAGGTCTTTCATTCGAACACGATGGTGAAATATTCTCGCCATCAAAGTGCTAAACATTAAAGAGCCATGAATTTGTCAATAACTTATTCCATTTCGTTTGGAGACATTATAGTGTTACTGCAACAACAAAAAAACTACAATTACTACTTTGGTTATTAGATCTATCTTTTTAATCAGTGCATTAGCTACTTACATATATTCAGTTTAAATAAAATTTTAAATACAAACTTTGATTTATACAGAATTTGTTTAAAATGTTTTATAGATTTAATTTAATCTTAACGTTGTAATAACCTAAGTTCACTATAGATTAAATATAATCTAATAAGAATATCCAAAAATCCACTTTAGTTAATTTAGTTTTTGGATTATTCTTATTAGAACTGGAAATCATGTTATCTGAAGTATCTGGCAATTTGGTGAACTTAATTACTGTGTATACGAAATGAGAGCTCGGAGCCCTTCAACTACAAACACTTGGTTGAGTCGTGAAGAAAATCATTTTTCACTTATGGAGTTAGTCCTTAATCTTAGATCTTCTAGTATTTTAGGATTATACACAACTTCTACTTATACGCGAGCCAAGGTTGGTGTTATTTCAACAGATGTTTCAGACGATAATTCTAAGTATGAAAGGTAAGTCGAATTTAGTGAAAAAAGCTGGTATGTTATTAAGAGTAAAGGAGATTGATTTAGTTAACTCCATGTAGGGCGGTAGGTGGGCGAAATGTTTTCGGGAATGTTCTGCATTGTAAACATTTAACAAAAAATCGTAAAATAACAGTGCCCTATAAAACTTCATGTAGTCATGTACGGATTCCAGTCATGCAGATTTAAGATTATCGATCAGATTTTGCCTCTAAATCCGTCGGGAATCCCGATTTGCACACAGATAGTAAAAATCTCTGCATAAATACTTGCCCCTATACAAATAACTCATTGATCGTCGCTCATTAATACTGGATATCAAATCGTTAAACATTTTTGCCAAAATTATTTGGCTAGAATATCTCAATTGAAATATCAGGGCTTCAAATGTTAAACTTTAATTATTGGGGACCACACCTCTAAATACTATCTAACCTTAAGGGTAATCCCGATTTCCTGAGGTCTGTAGGTTAGACACTAAGACAATACATTTACTGGTGGTACCGCTGATTAATGCAACAGCAGGCGCTATTACAGTGATGTCATTGTGTTATCTGTTGTAACGTCAACATTCTCACCAGTCTTTCTATAGGAACATGATCATAAAGTAATTCATTTTTTATGTTAAGCAGCATTGCGAAGAAGAATTTCAGATACATTTTGCAGGATTCTATAAAGCTTTACTTGGTCCCCCGCTATATGATGTCATATCCAACCAAAATTTGAGAATCCGTATTGATGTTGTCTGTTAACATCCTCTTCATTTTGAATCGTCTCAGCTTGCTTTTCGCTTAACGAAGTTGTTTACCTGGAATATGCACATTTCAGTTGGGTTTCCGAATCTTGTGTGTCGCTTCTATTGCCATCTGAGGTTTATCAACCACTTGTTCCCAGTGGCGATACTCGCTTTCTACACTGACGCTGTATCCGAGTTGTACCTGAAACAATAAAGTGTATAACAGAATGCTTTGTTTAATGATCGAACTCGCACACTCTACTGATAGTTCACATGATAAAAAAATAACTGAAAACTTAGTTTGAATGTAAGCCTACTTCATTAATAAGGTAATCCTGAATCCGATTTTTCGGAATTGAGAATTTTCAGAATGTTTCTTGTCTAAACCCCGACAAAACTGTGATTGAATTTTGTCTTAGATATAATAGCAGGTTATTGAAATTAAATCTATGCACATTTCTGTTAGGTTAGATTTCGTTCAAAGTTCTGTTATGTGTTTTGACTAAACATTTTCACCAAGTCGTTTTATTCGTTGTACGACATCGTTACACCTTGGAGGAGGGGTATAGTTATTGATGACTAATATCTATCGATTACTTAAAGTAATTTATACTCTAATGTTTCAATGTCCACTTTAACAATTTAAGATGCAGTTTGTGTGATGAAGTTTTAGTTCTTTTGTGAAACTCGTTGATCATGAAATGAAGTCGTGTAAGGTGTTCTAAAAATTCACAATAGTTTCCACCTAACAATCAAAGTCTTCAGTAGGCTTCAAATCCGTAATCCTGTTTTAGAAATTAAGAATCCATATTACTGGACTCCATTCCAGCATTTGGTGAGTTAACTGGATTCCGGATCTCCTTGCCTGGATACTAGATTTCCTATGATTCGAGTCCGGTATCCCTTAAGTCGATTCCGAATCTTATTGACTGAATTATGTGTTTCCTTGAGTGGATATCCAGTTCCTTTCAATTGATTTCAGATTCCACCAGCTAGTTGATTGGATTCCAACAATCTCGATTTTAGGTTCCACCAACTGGCGATATGGATTTCAACAATCTAGATTTTCTGATTCCACAAACTGGTAGAGTAGGTTCGAACGATCTGGATTCTAGATTCCACAAACTGGTGAAGTGGATTCCAACAATCTGAACTCTAGATTTCACTAACTGGTGAAGGGATCCCAACAATCTGGTTTCCAGATTCCATCAACTGGAAGTGGATACCAACAATCTGGACTCTAGATTCCACTAACTAGTGAAGTGGATCCCAACAATCTGGATTCTAGATTTCACTAACTGGTGAAGTGGATCCCAACAATATATGGATTCTAGATTATACTAAATGGAGAAGTGACTTCTAACAATCTGGATTCTAGATTTCACTAACTAGTGAGGTGGATTCCAACAATCTGGACTCTAGATTTCACTAACTGGTGAAGTGGATCCCAACAATCTGGACTCTAGATTTCACTAACTGGTGAAGTGGATTCTAACAATCTGGACCCTAGATTTCACTAACTGGTGAAGTGGATTCTAACAATCTGGACTCTAGATTTCACTAACTGGTGAAGTGGATCCCAACAATCTGGATTTTAGATTATACTAAATGGAGAAGTGGATTCTAACAATCTGGATTCTAGGTTATACTAACTGGTGAAACGGATTCCAAAAATTTGGATTTAGATTCCAATTCTAGATTACACCAATTGGCTAAGTGTATCCAAACAATCTGGATTCCAGAATTCCATCAACTGGATTATGGATTTCTGAAGCTAGAAGCTCGATTTCGGATTTTAAGTCTAAGACCCCGGTTTAAAGAGCATTGGATTTCAGATTACCTTACATGATAAAGCAATTGGAAAATCAATGAAATAGTTTCACTAAAGCTATACCTGGCCAATATGTGTCTCTCGAACACGTCCCTTGTTCTTCACTTTCAACAGCAAAGTTATTTGTGGCAACTTGTCATTGCCAATATCAAGAATAAAGATTTCGTTGAAAGGAGGATTTTGAGTCTTGTGGACCACTTTTGTAATTCGGGTATGAAGTTTTCGGTCGCAGAAATGGACTTCCAGTTTCACGAATGTGTCTGTTAGAAGCCCAAGAAAACCAAAATCACCAATCACGTTTAATGATACAATTTCTTAAGCGAGTATATATATATATAATATATTATATTGACAACTACGAGTAGAACTTAACTTAACTTAACTTAAGAAACCTTAATAAAGTTTTAAACAGATTGTCCTCGTTGTGGGTATGATGTACTGGTTATTTATTATATATTATTGTCATTTATGCAGAGCTATTCGATAGTTGGAGCATCAAATTAAGTCCTTCATTCACTAAGATCAGTCAAAACACAAACTTAAAATAGGATTTTAAAAATTATTATATTTTTGATCCCAATTTTGGGAGTGTGATGAATTTCGGGTTGACATTCGCAGGTAAACGCTGAACTTGTGTTGTTGTAAAGTAGTAGACACAGCATTTAGTAAACACACAAGTATAGCACATGCATAATAATGGTAATTTCCATAGAGCCACTGTAT
>JAODFW021366145.1:0-14530 GCA_027575235.2 Palythoa mutuki
TACTGACATTAGAGTGATTGACGTACTGACATTAGAGTGATTGACATACTGACATTAGAGTGATTGACATACTGACAGTTGAGTGATTGACGTACTGACATTAGAGTGATTGACATACTGACATGTGAGTGATTGACATACTGACATTTGAGTGATTGACATACTGACATTAGAGTGATTGACATTGACATTAGAGTGATTGACACATTGACATTTGAGTGACTGACGTACTGACATTAGAGTGATTGACGTACTGACATTAGAGTGATTGACATACTGACATTAGAGTGATTGACATACTGACATGTGAGTGATTGACATACTGACATTAGAGTGATTGACATACTGACATGTGAGTGATTGACGTACTGACACAAGAGTGATGGACATACTGACATTAGAGTGACTGACATACTGACGTTATAAGAGTGATTAACATACTGACATTAGAGTAATTAACGTGCTGAGATTAGAGTGATTGGTATAAGTAGTAGTATAGTAGGACCCGAATTACCCTTTTGTTGGGTAGACTCTCATTATCTTAGAGAAGGAATAAATTATCGTAGGATGACGTCATATGGCCAAAATAAATTATTTCTTTTGTATTCCAACGAATAAATAAAATATGGTAGATTCTTATGACATCATTCCTCAAAAATGTGCCATCTCACCTCTCATGAATAAAAATGAGTCATTCCTTTGTTTTTGAATGACTTGCCCAAACTTGCCCGATTATTCTTGTTGGACTATATAGCCAAGCTATGTTAGATTATATAGCCTTAATGAGAATCTACCGCATTTTATTTATGCGTTAGAATACAAAAGAAATAATATATTTAGGACATATGACGTCCTCCTATGATAATTTATTCTTCCCCAAACATAATGAGATTCCATCCAAAAAATACGGATAATTCGGTCCCTACCATACTACTGACATACTGACATTAGAGTGATTGATATGCTGAAATCAACAGGGATATTGGTTTGGCCAACACTGCCGAGCTTTCCATACTCTGATGATAACAACATGTCATCACTTTTGCTGTAAGTGGTAGTAAATGTAATAAAAGTTAATTCTGGATACAGTCATTTTCCTCTTACACCTTCAGGCTGTTGTGTCATATTCTGACTTTGTGCCAAGTTTGATCGAGAAGATGAGATTACAGCTAGCACTGCAAGACTGGGACCAGACCACAGAGACTGCTCAAAGGTAGAGTGAACCTTTGAAGTTATTTCCTGTTTTGTGATGGAAATTAACTTACTGATATATTTTTCTGCTCCAACAAATCAGAGCACTTGGAGTGAATAGGAACTGCATTGAGGCCTACAGAATGTTATTACTTCACTTAATCTGTAGAGAAGGGCAATACCATGAGGTATGATTTCAGTCAAGTTGTAATCTGACATTAATTAGTGAGTATTAGTAATAACATTGTAGATTTAGTACTAAGCAAAATGCTCTCTGATCGCCTGATACAGGGCTTCTGATATTTTGCGAGAAAAAGGTCAAATTTGCGGGATTTTTCAGAGACAAATTCGCGAAAAAACAGCTGATTTCGTGAGGGATTGTTGCGGGAATCTTTGTGACAAATTCGCCAAAAACGGATCAGTAAGAAAGCCGATTTCGCAGTAATTTTGAGGGCAATTTTTGCTGAAAAGCGGTCGTATTTACGTTGATGTTACAAACGTTTTTTAATCAGCAAGGTCGTTGTCGGCATGTAGTGTCCTTTTCGAAATTGCCTTGCTCTGTTTGTAGCTGTAATTTAATAGAATTGTGGCTGTCTTTCACAACAAATTTATCCATTATTCCGTCGACAGGGTTGCCACGGTCCTTGAAAGTCCTGGCAAGTCCTGGAATTGGGGAAAATAATTCCAGGCCCTGAAAAGTCCTTGAATTTAGGTCATGGTCGTTGAAAATCCTGGAATCGGCAAAACATTCCTTTTTTAACTTCCAAAAATAATAAAAATAAGCTGTTTATTAAAATAATTTTGTGTGACAGTGTTCTAAAACAAAAATCGTGACTCTGGGAGGCTTGATATTTGTCCAGAAACAATTCTCTGCAGCTTGTTAATATAGTATGTGTGTTATTGAACTGATTTATGAAAACAATGTATAAAGCATTCAAGTTTTATTTGATTGAGAAGGTCCTGAATTTGCTTGAAAAGGCCATGGAAAGTCCTGAAAAAGTCCTTGAATTTCACATCCAGTAAATAGTGGCAACCCTAGCTGGCAATCTTTAATAAATTTACTATGCACTTGATGAAGGTCCTCCAACAGGAAGGGAACTGGGCTGAAAATTGGGAGCTTGTAAAGCTATTTTCCAGGAATTCCTGCTCCTATGACCTTCATCTGTATAAATTGATTGTTTTTTTCCTGGTAAAAGACTGAAGGGTAATCCTGTCTTGTGTAATTTGTTCAATATTAAAAACTAACAGTTCTGTTGTTGTTACTTTGTTAGCCAGTTGTTCATGGATGCCCTCTGACTATGTGGATCCATGCATTCCACCATCACCGTCAATATCTCTCACTTGCACTTTGAGAGACAAAGAGTTGGTCAATGTACCTTCAAACCTTCTGGTGAAAGGAGACATAGTATTGCTGGCTCCAGCACACACTGCCCCTGCCCAGGTTCAACAGGTTTGTCATTATTTAATCTTGAGAAACATCTATACTGTACATACAAGTGATGCAAACTTTCAAGCTTCCATAACCAATCATTTATATTGATATCCCAATCTCACAATATATGACTGAGATGATGTACTTTAATACAGCTGTGACTTTTCGTTCCTTGATCTTGGATTTGGCGTAATAATAACGAGGTCATCCATTGCTATTGTAGAGTAACATTAATCTTTATCTTTTGTGTTTTTCACAGATCTTTCTCTTTATCACATAACTGCTGCGAATCTCTGGCTCAGTAGACCATAGGTTATCAGTGACATAGTTCTTAAACCGGGTGCCTGCAGAGCTGTGATGGTGATAAACTAATGTTCAGTGTCTATTGTTGAGAAGACAATTTTTGCTCTCATTTTCGCTCTCATTCTCCCTCCAGCATGATTTCACTACTTTAACTGCAATTATGCTAAAATATTGGCTTTGCGTTGCTTGGTGAAAAAATCATGTCATCAGTGTTGTAGTCAACTTACAGTAGTTAACTTGTCTTGCAAAGTTGAGCATTCTTATTTTCTCTTCTACCTGTGCACTCATTCACAGCCAATACAGTGCTTTTCTTGCCTCTGTTTGAACCTAATAATATCTCAATTCGTCCTGTGAATGATATCAAACGTACCTGTTCTAGTGGATGGTATTATCATGATTCTTACACCTCAGTAAATTTGGGTTGTCCGCAAGGGTGACCATGCTAGCTAAAGCTAAATCCTTTTATGAGCCAAAGTGGCCCATTGAAGCCGGTGCTTATCTCCGGTTTCTGTAGTGTTAAGCAGATGAGAGTCATTGACTCTCCCTGGATGGGACACTAGTCCATCGCAGGTTAGCCCCCAGCAGAAGCTGGTACTCATTTTACCGATCTCGGGAGGATGGAAAGCTGAGTCAACTTTGGCGGAAAAGAAGGTCAGACAAATATTCAACATGCACTCGGCTGAGCCGGGATTCGAACCTGGGACCTTGTGGTTAGAATGAGGAGATCTTACCACTGCGCCAACCACACCGCTGTGAAAATCCTCTCTAGGCCTTAATAATCATCAAAAACATCAAAGCAGGACTGGTAATCCCTGACAACTAATACAGAACTAAATAACTGAAGCCTCTACACCATGAATAGCGTTTCCTTTAAACGTCAAGAGAGAATTTTTCGACGACTAAAGGACAGCAAAAACCTAACAGATTTATAAGGTATCCGGACGGTAGTACAGCTTCTTTACCTTCTCCAAGTCCCGACGGTCTTTGCGACGAGCCCATACGAGTGCCAAAATATAGAGCCCGGTGATCACACAAAAGGTCGCTAGTAATACTGGGTAATCTTCAGGCGATTTAAGTTTCTTTATAGCTCCAGCAATGTTAAGATTGTTAGGTGGAATGAAGAGGTCTGCACCAAACCAGGTTAAATGATTGCACTGGCAGTGGGTCACGTGATATGTTGACTCACTACCAACCTGAGGATAACGATGATTGTAACTTAAACAAGGTAAAGCCATCAGGACTTAAATAATTAGTTGTAGTAATGACGGAATATATATAATACAAATTTAAATTAAAAAAAAAAATAAAACGCTTGCTTTCCATGAATGCCATGTGTTCTAATCGTTAATTGAATAAAAAAAATTTTGCACTTTATGTCTAATAAATTCAACATACACATGACAGACTCGTACAAAGTAAATATACACGCTTTATTTTTTACAAGAACAACTTTAGAAGAACAACGAGGCTCAAATTTGCCAAAATTTAATAACAATTTAAGAACAAGCTCATGCTGAGGCTTGATAATTAGGAACGTTTTGGTGGTAGAAAATTGACTAAACTGACTTAGCGATACAGCATTAAACATAAAAAGATTCACTGTAAAGTGCTCAACAAACAATAAAGGTAGTTTGCCTCTAAATTCAGACATACAATACATGTGTGGCGCAAGGCGTTTCATTTCCAATACAGCTTGTTTTATTTTGATTTTTCTTCAATAAAAACTGCTCACAGAAATAAGAACAATTCAAGAACAAATTGAGGCTGACAAAAAATTAAGAACAATGAGCATCGGCAAAATTTACTGGTTCTTATAAAAAAAGCGTGTAGCTAAATCAAACAAAATATAAAAAAAAGGAAATTCAAATAAAATGATGACGATGAAGATGACGATGGCGATGGTGGTTTGAAAGCACCTACCTTACAACCAGCACCACTCCATGTGGAATTGAGCTCATCCCAAAAGTAGCATCCAACCGAGTAGACACTAAAGGTGTATTTTACAATCGACCTTGCAGTCGCCTGCCGTTTGAGTTCTGAAAACGGCAAAACACCAATATAGTAGTTCCCAGCTTCTTTAATAACGTCACTCGATAAAAACAACCGGTAAAGATCTGGGTCTGAGTTATTCCTTGTTTCTCTGCTGGATGCGTTTATAGATATCCTAAAATCGTATTCCTCAACAGTTGGTCGATGGTTGAATCGTACCAAAACAACCAGTGGTTCAATGCTATTAGAAATAAAAAAATCAACGTGGATGGAATTTTCTGGACGTAGTACAGTTATCTCGTGGATGGTCATCGCTTTGTCCGGTGTGGGAGTCTGCGTCACATTGTGGAATATCTAAAAAACGAAGCGTTTGTGTTTATTAGTTAGCAGCTGCAGCTAACGGCAATAACCTTCAAAATGGAGTCCAATACGTTCATTTTTGTAATTCTTATGCTTTCATGCATGATGCCTATAGACCACTTTCATAATGGCGCCGATTTTAAATATTCTTTTGTGAACATTCAAATAAGCCTAACAAGCCTCGTTTTGGGTAACACATTCTTTTGAAATTTCAACTCAAGAACGAGGCTTGTTGGGCTTACTTGAATGTTCACAAAAGAATATTTAAAATCGGTGCCATTATAAAAGTGGTCTATACATCTCTTGATACTCGCAATTTTTTTTACCGTACTCCACACCCCAGATTCTGACTAGCTCGCATCACTTACTTTGCCCTAAAATATAAAATACAATTCTTCTAACGGGTCTAACGCCTGAATACTTTAATTGTACAACTACAAAAGGGTAAATAGGATAAAGGAGAAAGTTCTTATGTTTTTTGTTTGCCGAGTTTGATTTACGTTCACACACCTGTTTCGGCCTGTTGTTTTGTGGTAGTTTAAAGTTGACATCTGATTCTAGACCACTGATATTAAGTACGTTTCCCGAGGGCTCTTTAAGAACCAGTGACAGCGCAGAAGATTTAATACGTTCGGATGTGTTAGATCCACTGTATGGGTTGGTTGAAACCTCGGTACTCTGTTTGAAAGTTAATGTTAGTTTAATGTTTTAATCGGGCCACAACCAATAATTGAACACGGTTTTAGGCATTCTGCTGCTGAACAATAACTGTTTTGCTATTTATCTTCAGCAGGATATATAGTTTCATGTCTGTTCAGATATCAATAGACAGTATTGGAAATA
Source organism: Palythoa mutuki (assembly GCA_027575235.2). Taxonomy (NCBI): domain Eukaryota; kingdom Metazoa; phylum Cnidaria; class Anthozoa; order Zoantharia; family Sphenopidae; genus Palythoa; species Palythoa mutuki. Next base: position 6,119 of record JAODFW021366145.1, read on the forward strand.
ACCAATGAGATAATTAATCTTAATTATACTTGAGAGAGTTAATACTAACAAATATTAGTATAAATACACAGGTGATTATACAAAATCGCGCGCGCTGACTGGTCGACAAACTCACACTATCACACGACAATCACCTCCAGCGATTATCCAAAATGGCTGCCGGCGCGCTTTCGCTTGAAATAGTTTTTTTCCTCGTTTTAAATGTGTCTTATTTCGTAAAACAATTTGTAATTTTACCAAAACAATCGTGATTATATTCGCCGATAATCACGTCGCCTTCGGCGACTAATTGTTAAATAACATGACTTTTCTCGGGAATATAGTTTATTTGCGCCCGCGTAGTGTCATTTGCGGCCCAAGCGAAGGCCGCGATATCAAGAATGCAAGTTTAAATAGTACTACGACGATTACGACTACTACGTCGATTACGACTACTACGACGATTACGACTACTACGACGATTACGACTACTAAGACGATTACCACTACTACGACGATTACGACTACTACGACGATTACCACTACTAAGACGATTACGACTACTGCGACGATTACGAAAACGATTACGACTATGATTACGACTACAATTACGACTAAAATTACGATTACTACGATGATTACGACTACAAATAGAATTAGGATAGCAACTACTAGTACGATTACGACTCTTAGCAGAAAAGATCAGTTGAAATGAGCTGTAGGGCTGATAATGCATTAGCAGCCCGCTGTCAGTCTTTTGCGGCCCGTTGAGCGTGTGTTTTGAAGAGGCTGATTTTCTATTTGGCCGCGTATATTGATAATAATGAGCCATAACATTTTATACATATATTTTGAAGATTAAATACTGAAGAGAAGAGCAGCTACTTGAGGTTATTTGGGTTTTTTGTCGTTTTTATGCTCCTACACTGCTAAAAACTTTACAATAAAACATGGTTTTTTGTGTAACTTTCTTCATAACACCTAGAATGCAAATTATGCTTTCCACCTATTTAAAACTCAAGCACTTGTATTTATTTATCACTTGATAATGGAGTTAAGATGACTTCGAAACGTCGTGAAAATAAAAATCTAGTCAGTTTCATTTGTTTTTCGTTCTTAGTTACAAGTTTTTCTAAACGATTTCATTTGTAACATCTTAACGACACCCTGAATACCCAGGCTGTTGAAACGATGCTGTCGAAAGTACTTCTCGCAAAACGTGCTGTTAAAACTGCCATATAGCTGTTTCAATGCATTTGGACTCTCCTCGTTATGCTAAGGTAGCTAGTTCTTCTTGGGCCTTAAATTAATACGTCATTTTAAGCTGCGCAGAACATGATGCGCGTGGGAAATGCGCTCGAAATAAAACCGCCCATCAGGTTGCAAGGACCAAAAAGCGCAGACAAGATAGCATTTACGAAAAATGAATTGAACACAAGTTGATGTAGCGACAAAAGGAAGCACTTTGGTAGTTCGTTGTTATTCCAAAAACCCATAAAGTTTATTTGAAGTTTTACACAAACACAGTGTTAAATAAAAGAAAAGAATTAGGACATATAACTTGCCAAAAAATTGAAATTCGCAAGGGATTTACCCGGGTGCCTATACTGCCGAAATGTTAGACAAACAGGGAACAAAAAATGGCCATAACTTTTCTTTTTCTAAGAAATTAACCAACCAGCTTAACTTGTATTGTTTTGTCTCTAGATGGTAAACTCATATAAGGATTCACTCAGCAAGGTTAGATCGTATTAAAATGCAAACAAATCCTATTTTACCACATTTTGTTTTTTAAGCCACTATAGCGCAAAAGGGGGTTCTAGTGTTATATGGCAGTAATTAACAATAACTATTTAAAGTGGAGGTGGTTAGCGGTTGATACTTGCCGAGTCGCGAAGCAACAATGACACCAAAGGGGATGATTGTTTTCCTATAAACCCAACATGTGAATAGCACTTTGTAAAATCAAGAATGATGTATTCAGGCTTAGAAAAGGGAAAAAGCGGACGGAATTAAAAATTCAAGACGAATCGGACGTCCGCTGACTTGGTTAGCTTATCACGTATGCATGTAACATATACACATCGGACTCACAATCACATGACAAGGTCAAACCGGTTCATTTATTCATTCATTTTGTCTCATTCAATATTCTGCTCATAAAGATTTCGGTGTTCTTTGAAAGGTGAAAATGGCGATGGAAAAAGGTTTCAGACGAACGGTTTTTCCGAGTGGCAAGCAGTTGGTGGCACAGATCCAGGTTAGTTACTTTCCAGCTAGTGTGCCATTGCTCGCAGTAACACAAAACATTGTCAAACACCTATTTGCTTTCCAAAAACTGCATTTCAAATTGCTTGTCCTGTAATGCAATCAGAGAGATTAATTTTGCAATAAAGCATACTCTAGCTTTAATTGTGTGGCTGCACTTTTTGCTGACATTGATGACATTTATGTTTCGGGTTTCGCTCTTCTGTAACTGTTGCAAAAAAAATTCTTCTTGTAGTTGCCATGTTGAAAACGTGCTGAAAAAATTAAATTGTTCTTTTTAATCAATTGCTTCTGTAACATTTTGTTATTTCTGAAAGTTTGTGTCAATCGAAACTTTTCAACTTGCCGGATACTCTCCTTCGCAACCGTTGTTGTGTCGGGTTTCCTGTGTCCCTCCCTGGCTCACTAACGGCAGCTTACCCGAGCGTAACATTCTTTTCCGTTCGTTTGGCCAATCACAGCCTTAGTGCAGGAACGCAAAACTTTTTCACGCTACATGATGCAACGGCTGCGAAGGAGACAATGGGAAAGTTTCAGTTTGTGTGCGAAAAAGTCAACGGAATCTCTTAACAACTATCACAGGAAAGCATTAACTCAAGCAATTGAGCCGTGTTAAAAGAATCTTGCTTTTGTAAGAGACTTCACAGCACGAAATCGCAAATTTACGCTCCTAAATAAAACACTTAAAGAAGCGTAAAGTTGGACTTATAGCTTTACGGCTTGTTGCGTAAGGCTTTGTAAAGATGCGTAACGTTGGTGAAGCGTAAAGCTAATTAAAGATTCCTTAAGGTTGCGTAAAGTTTAGCTAAACGCGTGTTATGTAAATTTGTTTAAAGAGCAGTTTCTCTTTTTCTATTAATTCAATATTTACATATATTATCACTGCCGCAGATAGCTAAGGCTATTCTGGGCAGGCAGTGAAAAACAAACAAACAAACAAAAAAAAAAGAGATATAAGAGTATAAGTAACTATAGTTATCATGAAATACAGCGGGAACAATCACAGTAAAGTATATAGTATTGTTAATGTACTCGAGATAGTGTGAAATGAGGAATGAATCTTTAATCGAAGCTAAACTTTTGAAAAAAGCTTTACCAATTTTGCAACCTCAATATATTCATCTTCCTCTGAAAGCATCTGCAACAACTCTGAATGGATTTTTTTCTTAAAAAGATGTTTTGAAAAATAGCGCATATGTAGAGGGATGCTGTTCCAAATTCTTACTCCAGTTCGTGAAAATGAGTTTTTTTTTGTTTGTTTAGGCGTGAGTATTGAACAAAATAATCTCCTTTAGCTGAGGAACGTGTATGCTATCTACAGCAAAGAGGAATGGGTAAAGAAAGGAGGGGTGATGGGGAAAGGATGTCCCCCCTCCCCCTACCCCCATTACTTGATGCTCTTGTACACACATCCGTTAATTTTCCTCTTCCCAGGCTCCCACTTAAAAGCACTTGGCTTTTGATCTCCCAGAGAAGGAAGAGACATGTTTTTCTCTGGGAAGGTAAATAACTACATGCAAATATAGCCAAACTCATTAATAATTCATAAATGTTAACAAAAGAAATCATAACCGTGAAGTGCATCAGACAATCTTTAAATTTCACAAAGATCTCTTCCATATCTAATTTAATTCTCTCAAACTGCTTATATAGAAAGTTTTGTAGCTCGGTTAGGAGAATTTACCAACACATCATTTGTTGTGTTCTGGGGCTTTTTAAAGGGTTATTAAATGCCTGTAAAGGTCTCCCACTCATATTTTATCAATTCCTTACAGAATTTTCTCTAAATTTGCTGAGCCATCTTTTTGGGACTCATAATTCTTACCTTCACTAGAAGTCCCAAAACCAGCTAAGAAGCTAGGGTCCTCACATATATCTTTGAGCCCATATTTTTATTTAATTTTTATCGGTCTGCTTTTTTTTCTGCTGTATTTTTAACGGTATTCAAGTCTCACTTATGTATTAATTTTCATTAGATTTTTAAAAGTCATATCTCTGAATATCATCTCAATATGTACTGTAGTTTAAATAATTTTTTGTAATAAAAAATCATCATTAGTTTTTTTTTTCAAGAAGGAAGTAACTTCACAATGTCCATAATATAATAACTGTATATTATTAATACTACTACTGATACATCTATATTATACTGACACGTCTCACACAATTAACTTTGATTCACAGAAACAGAAAATTTAAGTGCTGTGCTTACCAGTAATGAAGCACATAATTTTAAGTCTAAATGAGTTCAAGTAGCAATCTTAAAATTTTAGAAATTCCACTATTTTTTAAATATTAACAATAAATTAAATTTTAAAAATAAAGTTTAAAAAATTCAGGAAGGACGATAGCGCAACTCTAAAACTGTTTCAACTATTATATTGGAAGAAAGAAAAATCTAGATTTGAGAGAAAAATTACTATGCATGTACATAGTTTAACCCTTCCAGCGCTAGGCAATTTATCAACATCTAACTTCTTCTTCCATATCTCAAAGAAAATTATACAACTGGTAATGAGAAATAAGGTACTCATCAAGTTGAATAATCTGTGGAAGTTAAAAAGCTAAATTCTCCCAAACTGCTTATATAGAATGTATGGTGCTCAGTTGGGAGAATTTACCAACGCATCATTTGTTGTGGGGCTAAATGGGTTAAGTGAACTTGTTCCTCACCAAATAAAAAGTTGTATAGCCTGATGCCAATGGCCAGTGTATTAATTGATAAAATAACAAAAAAAATTGATATAAAGGAACGAAACCAAAGGAACCACACCCCCAAAACTGAAAAGGGATTTAATTAGGATTAAGACATCCTCATGAATATTGTGTGTATGGACAAATTAACCAAGATTTTAAAAAATATACCCAACAAAGCTAGACTCAATCTTGGAACATTTAATTTACAAATTGTTGCCTCTAAAACTAATATATATACCATTATTTACCATGGATTTAAATCATAAGAAAGATTCAACTCAAAGTTTTGAAAGCAACAAGAATTAGACATATGAACTGATGAAATTGTTTTTATGTAAGTTTTTAACCCAAACACAGTAATAATAAATGACATATTAGACTGTTTTCCTGATAAATTATATAAAATATAAATTTATATATAATTTAAATACACTGTTTTTATTTGGCATTTTAGCATGACCAGATCTAGAGGCTAATTGAAATGTCAGGACACACTTCTAATTTTGTTAATTTTTTACCAGAGTTACTTTGTATCTTTACCAGTCTTTTTTACACAATAATTCAAAAACAGCTGCATAGAGTTTTGTTTTTTATCTTTCACAGCATACTTTTTCTAGTCAATTCCTTATTTGTCATAACCAAGTAAATTTTTAAATTACTTAGTCACAATAAGATGCTAATAAACTGAAGTTGAACAGATAAAATCTGTTCAAAGCTAATTATTAATGTAGCATAAAATTTATTCAGTTCTCAGCTCAACTGTTCAAGCACCACAATTAATACAGTTTTATGGTTCAATAACCAATAACACCATAACAAAATATATATTTAAAAAATACTTTCTTCCAGCCCAAGGGCTGATGAATAAAAATATGCATAGGCATAGCGATCATTCGAAATTAACTCTGCAAGAAGAATTTATGACTACATATAGCTCAAAATCCTAAGATCTGCTGCTAGTCTTTGAAATTTTCTCATATTCACCATTACACTGTAATAGTACTCAATACTCAGACATACTTCAAACAAAACATATTAACTCAAATCTGACACAAAAATCATAATTATACATAATTTATGCCACTAAAAACAGGTGAAAACAATTAATTTGAACCATATAGTATGACTTGTCGGCAGATGATTATCTTTAAGTTTACTTCCATTCAGTGGAAAATATTTGCATTTATTTAAATTATACTTTTAAACATTTTGAATACATTTGTTAAATTAAAATATTCGCACAAAAGTCAAAATAACAAAAACGAGTAAGTTGAGAGTCTCGACATGCATGTCTAAATCTTACACCGCCTCTCTTTTCATAAAGCACTATCCAGTAATGTTACTAATTATTCCCGTCTGTGCTTTAATAAAAACTCTATAGTTTTATAAAATGTTAATGCTCACATGTGAGGGGGCAGCTCGTACAAATTTTCTCCTCTATATTCATCGATGACTTGAGTAGAGTAGAGATTTAGATTCTTGTACGGGTTGACAGAGACAACCACTGGCCCGATATACGTCTGAAAAGTGAAGAAAACAGAATAAAAGAAACAGTTTTTAAAAGTAATTTTATTAGTCAGTTGAGCCTGTTGAAAATCTATTTACTCGTTTCTCTTCTACAGACTACAAAGGTTTTAATAATACAAAGTCAAAGAGGGCATGGCAGTTTATATTATTCTGAAGTCAACAAGAGATCGTTGATCCGAATGCCGGTTCATATTTCTGACTCCAAAGGTTTACCGAGCATATTTCAGGGTTTCTCCCAAATAATTTTTAGCCGAAAGGGTAAAATATAAAATAAGTTATAAACATGGGTGTGTTTAATCAGGTCTAGTGTCTAATTATAAAGTTTTAGCAACACGAATATGCAGATTTTGTGTTTACTCACGTATATTCTCCCTGCCTTGTAACGTTTTCTGAGGTTTTCCACAAAAGCATCCTCACTGCGAAAATCTTCTAGCAGGACGAAATCTTGTACACCGATGTGATCGCGAGCTGCAAGTTCACTCTCCATGTTTCTCCTTCTTGTGTTAATACATTTAGTTTTGACTTCCTCAACCGCCGCTGATATGCACCAATATATCTGTCATTCGCGTTAACGTACTTTGTGCCAGTACGTGCGGATCACTCTTATTGGATTACAAAACGATAGCTTCAACAGAATTTAACACAGAAAACTCTGGCTCACCTAAGCAATTAGTTGTCAATTTAAATTAAATGCCTTTGAAAGAATTTCAAACTCTAAGCAAGTTACACCCACAAGTATTTACGTCAATTCTGTTCCTATGCCTCGAGGAGGAAGGTAACGCAGCCCTGTCAGTATCTCTCTGACAGTCAGTGCGTGACTGTGATGAAACCGAGGCGACCTGGAATGGACCGCTGCAAGTTGGCATGTTTAGGGTACTTGCGAAAGAAATTGCTGGAACTGAATCAAGTTCAACCAATGATTATGTTGTATTTAGTTAAATCCAGTTATAAATTTTGATTGCTAATATTTATTCTTATTAATTGCGGTGACGCATATAGGGAGATAGTTCAAGCCGTTTTATTTGAATTTTTATACTAATGATTTTGCAAAAAAAAAAAAAAATCTGAGGTGCAATCATTAATCAACTTACAACTCGTATTTTTAATGCAAAAATAGGAGTTGTGCGTTTGATGAAATTTACAACCCGTAGTTTTACTCGTTTGCCGTAAAAATACGAGTTGTAAATTATCTGCAATCGCACTGTCGCTATTTTTGCAGTAAAAATGCGATGAAAATATATAAATTTTTTGCAAACGCACAACTCCAGTGTTATGAAGTAAACATTCGAATTCTAGTTCTTTGATGACTAAGACTCGGATTTTTGTTATAAAATGTGGGCCTCTTTATATTTTAAATAGCTCGATCTACAAATCGGACAAATCCGCAAAATGATCATATGATGGACACGAGCCTAAACAGGCAAAGCCTGGTCGATCACACCATAACCGTCAGCCATGTGATTGATCACACATGATATGTTACAAATACAGGGAAAGCACAAAATGCAATTTAACTTTAAAAGCAATCACGAAACTTTTCAATTTCATTTTATGTTACAATTACATGTTTCGGCAGCCTCTACTGCCATCATCAGAATAGTATACTAGTAATGTATACTAGTAATTAATATGTTATAATAGAATAACAATTGCATACTATTATTGGAATAAAATACTGAATGGTAAAGAATGGAATAGCTGAGACAAAGATAACAAAAGTTTAATTACATAGTTTTAAATTAGCGTGGTATACTTGCCTTTCCTTAATCAACAAGTATACTCCGCTAATATTAATCTTTTTTTGTTATCTTTGTCTCCGCTATTCCATTCTTTAACATTGTCTTATTTCTATTGTAACATATCTCTATTTAACTGTGTCCTAGATTATTAGCAATTACTATTCTGATGATGGCAGTAGATGCTGCCGAAACATGTAAATAT
>JAODFW021367116.1:0-14498 GCA_027575235.2 Palythoa mutuki
CTGTACGGAAATCATGGGACTTCCGTAATATTGATATAGAAATTGAGAACACTGAGGGCGCTATTTATTGACTCTTTGTTTTTAAAGGGACATTTTACGTGTTTTAAAACAATTGTAAATATTAAGTATTTTTATCAGTAGTTTTTACATTTTTTTAATAGTATTTATCCTATTATTATTATTATTGAGTAAAGGTTATCGTTATTTTATTATTATCATTATTATTATTGTTATTATTATTATTATTATTATTATTTATTATTATTATTATCATCATCATCATCATCACCATCATCATTATTATTATTTATTAATAAGCATCTGAAATTGTGCGGAGACAGAACTCGGAAAAAACCGAACTCCTGATGGAGCTTGGTTTTTATTATTATTATATTGTAAATAAAAAGTAAAAAATCAACAGTTCAAGTTTGATTTCTAACTATAAAAATTGTTTAGGAATGATCACCAACTTACCTCAACTTGTCCACTCACGTTTACCTCAGTTAAGTCTTTGTTCTAATTTTCCAAAATAAGAATAAAAAAGTATTAGCATGATCCAGTGCTTCAAACTAATTCAGTAAAAGATTCAAGCTTTTGAGGCATTTCTTCGTCTGAAAGTGGTTAGAAAACACCCTACTGACCGCCCCTGGATTAAGAATAAGATTAAAATGTGGATTCGTATAAATGTCAATCCACTTTTCTGAATCAAGGATAGAACTCGATGGCTTACAGATTCGGAGAAATAGTGTTTAGTATGGTATTAAGTCAGCAAAATACCACTGCTTTGACAGCAAAGCTACTGCTCAAGGTGAAACATACTAACTCGGAAAGTTGGTGGAGAAATAAAAAAACACTCTTAGGTCAAGATATACGACAGGAGTGGTAACACAAGTTCCTGAACAACAGCATGGACGCCAAATCATTGGCAAATAAAATCAATTACTTTTTGAAAGTCTGACTGACCAATACCTTTCCCTGGTTCAAGCTGCCTATCGTTATTTGTTCAACTCGATCTACTGGTTTCGAGTGCGAAGTCAACACGAGTCGTTATCCTCGTTACTGTACAAGTGGCGAAGGCAATTGTTACAGACAACGTCCCAAACAGACTTAGACCTATTTTATTCGGTAACAATATTACAGAACGTGTATTTAGCTACACGTTATTTTTAATTAGAAAAAAATTATAAGAACGAGGCTCAAATTTGCCAAACTTTAAGAGCAATTTAAGAACAAGCTCAGGCTGAGGCTTGATAACTTGGAAAGTTTTTGTGGTAGAAAATTGACTAAAACTAAGCGATACAGCATAAAAAGACTAACTGTAAAGACTGCTCAACAAACAACAAAGATAGTTCGCCTCTATAATTTCAGTCGTACAATACATGTGTGGCGTAAGCCGTTTCATTTTCTAATACCTTGTTTTATTTTGCTATTTCTTCAATAAAAACCGCTCACAGAAATAAGAACAAATTAAGAACAAATTGAGGCTGAAATCGCCAAAAAATTAAGAACAAGTCAGCCTCGGCAAAATTTACTGGTTCTTATAAAAAAAACGTGTATGAAATCTTAGGAGGTATTATGAATAACGAGTATGTTGAATAGTTACTATTATCAAACATTTATGTGTTGACGTAGTCAAAAGAAGTGGTTAAGATTTTTTTAAATTACCTCGGATAGGGCGAAGGGATTATCGCTTGTGCTGCAAACCAATTTAAATATCTCTTCTTTAGTAACGGATCTTCGAAGTCCTGTCGACAGGAAATACAACAAACGTATTATAAATACAGCAATTCGGGATTCCAAAATGTCGTCGTGCGTATGGTAGCAAATTTTGACCTTAACTCCGGAATTCAAGATATTCAGTTTCGGAATCTTAGTTTTCCATTTTTTAATTAACTCGTAATTTTAAAAATGAATTCCTAAAATGTAAATTCATGAAACTGACAGGAAAAGGTAAAAATGTATACTAAATAATCATCTGAAGAGGATTCTGATATTCATGCTGGGAAGCTAGTGATCTTACTAGGCAACTGAATAAGATGCAATGAAGTACTAGTTAATCCAACAGGCTCAGTAACATATTAGGCTCACGAGTAAAGTTATTTATTGATATCAAATAATCCATAAAGGTTTTCCATCACGTGAATGTAGTGCGGTGCAATAAATAGATAACCCTAAACTATGTGCCCAAAATATAGAAAAATTTATACAAACTTGGTTTATGCCAATTATGGGTCAATCAACTACAAATTAAAACGGGATAATGAAATTTATGGTTTACAACCGCCTAAACCATTCAATTAGGAATTAAAAATTAAATCAGGCCATCTTAATCAAACTCAATAGTACGAGTTAAGTTTCAGTTTTTTAGTTAAATTTTTTGACCAAGTTTATGATGGCCAGGCATCAGTTAAACAAAGCATATGAAGTTAAGCACTCATCGTCATTTATCCCTGAGCAATGATGGCAAACATTCCTCAACGGAAAGATCATTAATTACTGATTATTTTTATTAATTTATTTTTGTTTATTATCAATTATTATTATTTCATTTATTACCCTTGCCCTATGGATTCTAGTAACTTTAAGCCTGCACAAAATCAATTAATTCCTCACCCAAATAAAGTAACAAGACCTCCAAACGTTTGTCAATAACTTGTTACCAGAAATCTCGAAACATTCTCTCAATATTCTGGCAACTGTAAACCAAGGTCGTGAATTTTGAACAATATTACCCAAATTATCTATTTCAAAATTCCTTCAGTTTTGTTTGCATAATTTTCTTTACAAGGTTTAATTTTGACATAGATTAAATAACTGAAATTAAGATAACACAATTTATGATATCGGTATATTAAGCCACATTACCGAAAGATGCTCTTCTTTGTGAAATTGCTTGGGAAAATAATTGCTCCACAGACAGTTGGCTCGTTTCTCTTTTATTCTTCTTCTGTCTATATATAAGTAAAGCATTGTTAAAATGACGTCTACAACTATTCTTTTTGCCTATATTTAGAATTTTGTAATATTTTTGTGTCAAAAACCCCCTACACTTTCAAAACAGTAGGTTCCGGGTCAAATTCCGACTCAGCCAAGTGTTGAATATTTGTGAAGTCTTCTTTTCCTTCAGAGTTGACAGCTCTGTTTTCCATCCTCCCGAGGTTGGTAAAGTTTCTACTTGGGGCTAAACCGTCAACGGATAAGTGTTTTGTCCAATGGGAGCCAACGACTCTCATCCGTCTAACACTACAGAAACCGGAGATAAGCACAGCTCTGAAATGGGTCGAAAAATAATTTAGCTTTAGTTCTACCTTTATCATATCTCCCTCTTGAACAAAGCTACCCCCACCCCCTCCTCCTAAAACTAACATTGTTACAACGTTACGCACTGTATATAGACACTCACTTTTCGAAGTTGTGAAAAACAGTAAGAGTTACTTCATCAGGTGAATTAGCGATTATCTGCTGTGTTTGCTCATATGTGATATCGACAAGAGATATATCGTCCCACTCCAATATCTGATCACCTAGAACAGAAAAAGAGCATTATAACTACAAAAAAAATACGTAAATGTTGTGCTACCTAGAATAGCTCTAAATAAGAGGACTCGCCACTTAACACTTGTTTCTTTCACCATTGTAAAGACAATACTTGTCGACCTAAATGTTCAGGCAATTTATGATTGAGTTGGTATCATCCATAAACTACACAAAATACAAAACATAAAATAAAAGCAAAAACAGCGGATTTAGTATTATCAAATTCAATTTGTCAAATATTACATCACAATTACTTTTAATGAAAAACTTTGCAGTTTCGTGTGTTGTCTTCTCGCAAGTGTTGAACTACCAACAGCGATCTTTTGCGCGTCAATATTTGTTTTCAAATGCTGATGTTTGTAAAAATTGAAAGCCTTTAACTAACAGTTTATTGCAATGTTTATTATTGTTAATGCTTTTGACTTATTTACCTGTACCCCTACAAGAAACCAGCATTGCAATACTAACACAGAGTATTATCGCATTAACCTTACGTATACGAAAGTGTTACCCCAGCAATAAGCAGAACATGTAACCAAAGTGTAATCTAATAGAATCAATGTAAGTAACCCTTTCCCCTGTGAGTTTCTATAGCTTAGTACATAGAGCGCCTGATCGGTAGTCACAGGATCGTCGGTTTGGTTCCGTTAGGGACCACAACTTTTACTTAGATTCCACATTCTAAATTCTTGATTTCCTTGTGCAGGTGCGCGCATTATCTGTTATCGAACCAGCAAGTTCATACTGCAAAAACCTATCTCGTTTGAATCTATGCACGCTTAAATAAAGACGCTCCGCATTGTGTGAGAAACTCTTCACCTCTGTTAAGCTAGATAAAGTCCATAAAATCCACCACTTTCTTCCGGAGAAGAACTTCTCTACGTACAATCTTAGGAAGCGGCGCTCTTTTGAGAACTTAAGGCCCGTACTAATAGTTTTAAAAACACTTTTTTCCCGCAATGTCTATTAGTTAAATTTTAATAATTAGTAATTAGTTAGAAATAGTTTTAATAATAATTTTTACATGTAAATATATATTTTTTTATTATTCATGTAAATTTTACCCAATTCAGTCTAGCGACTGCCTTGTAAAATACTGAAATAAACTATCTATCTATCTATCGAATAGATCTCGGATTCTACATTTTGCTCTCCCTTGACTGGGCCGCATTCAACACTCTGGAATTTGCATTTCCTTGGCTGGATCCTGGATTTTACACAATAGGGTTATGCTCTCCCTTAACTGGATACTGCATTCTACACTCGATTATGCAATTCTTTGACAGGCTCCGGCAGTCGATACTTTGGATTATGTATTCCCTTGAGTAGATCCCGCATTCTACACTCTGAATTATGCATTCCCTTGACTGGATCCCGCATTCGACCCTCTGGGTTAAATAATTCCTTGACTGGATCCCGGATTCTACACCATGAATTATGCATTACCCTGACTGGATCCTGCATTCTACACTTGATTATGCATTCCCTTGACTGGAACCTGCATTCAACACTCGAGTATGTATTCCCTAGCTAGACTGGATCCTGAATTATATACTCGATTTTGCACTCCCTTGTTTGTATCCCGCATTCTACACACTAGATTATGCATTCCCTTCACTGGATCCTGCACTCTACACACTGGATTATGAATTCCCTCGAATGGATCCCGGATTCAACACTCTTGATTATGCATTCTCGTGAAAGGATGTCCCACATTCAAGCTTCTGGATTCTGGCACTCTTTAATTTAGATTGCTTTGACAAGACTTAGGATATCCTTGGTTGAGTTCAAGATTTCTTTGCCAAAAATTTGGATTCCATAAATTAATTAGTGCAGCAGTTCCAAAAACTGGATCCTAAAACTGGATCCCAGATTTATATTAACTTATTTTGGATTCCCGATTTAAACTTAGTACACTTACCTTTCTGTATAAATCTTTCAATACTGTTGTTGACAGCGGTTACGTATGCTCCCATGACCCCTTCAAACAGTTTTCCACCAACAACGCTCAAGCCAAAATCTTCTCGTCCAAAGAAAAACATAATCATAAAAAATGTTAGTTTTACTAAAGTTAAAGTTGCATTCTTGCTTCCACCAAATAGTCCACTAATCACGACATAGATTACAATTATTACAATTACTACACAACTTTAAAACCTGCCCTTCAAAACTGCGGTCTTTTCTAGATTTGAGGAATTTGTAACTTTAGACGCTTTTTTTTCATCTTTTTTGTCTGAAATTGTATTTATTGTATATTAAAAATTGCTAATGAAAGCTATCTTTCAAATTACATTTTTTTGAAATTGTAATGATTATGATTAATTGGTAACAGGACTTCGTGTCGTTCAATTCAGTATGTAATTATACTCGTGATGATACTGGTATGATTAAATACTGAATTCGACTCCACTCAGTTCTATCACCATTATTAATTGTGTTCTGATTTGCTCCGTGGAGCATTTGTACTTGTAGAAGATCTCGTGGTTCTCGAAAAGGTAAAGTGCTTACGCTCGCAAAAATTATGGCTGTTCTTGCATTTTTGCCAGGGCTCGCGTTTAATATTTGCTATCCTTAGCTACGAGTATTTTCCTTCACCATCACATAACACATTTACGCTTCCGGCTAAGATTACCATTTGCTATCCCTAGCTAAGAGTATCTTCCTTCACCTTCACGCTTCACAACATGTACACATTTCCGCTTCCGGCTGACATTACCATTTGCTACCCCTAAGTACGAGTATCTTCTTCCACCTTCACGCTTCACAGCACATTTCCGATTCCGGCTAACATTACCATTTGCTATTCCTAGGTGGGAGAATCTTCCTCAACCTTTACTCTTTACGACGCAATTCCACTTCCGGCTACGTCTATTATTTGCTACCCCTAGGTACCAGTATCTTCATCCACCTTCACACATCACAACACATTTCCGCTTCCGGGCTACGTTTATCTGATCTCAGTGAAAATGATTTTGTCACATTATTCCACTTTAAATTGAAATTTCGCAAAATATTTACATTATATATCATACCTCCGTTCTTCGTACTATTCCATCCCCTACGAATTGTTATTGTTTCAACTACAGACTGGGGTCTTGGTGGTTGAGAACATTGAGAGCCCTGGTAAATTTATTGAAAGAAATTGTGTTAAGACAGGACTGTATCAAAAAATAATAGTATAATAACGGTTTTATTTAAAGTTAGGTTAATGAAGTAAAAAAATATACAATTATGCGAGGGGTTTCGTCTGCTCGAAACTTCTCACAAACTTTGCCGGGGTTTTCACCAGCCTGTGAAGGCAAGAAGAAAATTTTTTTCTTTCTTTTATAACATAATTAAACTATGATCACGATTAGCTTACAAATTCTCACAACGTGGAGGAACCCAACGCGTTATTTTCTTACATCGTAGTGCTATAAAAAGACACCAATCAAAACGTACGTATTAACCAAGTTACTTCATAACAATAAGTGTTTGGCGCAGTGGTAGGATCTCTCCCTTCTAACCACAAGGTCCCAGGTTCAAATTCCTGCTCAGCTGAGTGTTGAACATTTGTGCGACCTTCTTTTCCGTCAAAATTGACTCAGCTTTCCATCCTCCCGAGGTCGGTAAAATGAATACCAGCTTCTGCTGTGGGCTAACATGTGATGGATTAGTGTCCCGTCCAGCGGGAGTCAATGACTCTCATCTGCTTAACACAACACAAACCGGAGATAAGCACCGGCTCCAATTGGCCACTTTGGCTCGTAAAAGGATATAGTTTAGCAAAACGTCCGTACTATCCAAGTTATTTCATAACAACAAGAAAAGAAAAAACCTACGCTTTCGCTTGATTGTCGACTTACATCCCTACATGATAAGTAAAACAAGAAACTATAGTTAATGACTCTAATGTTATAACTGTTATTTAATTTTACAGTTTTTAATCACTTAAACAATGACAATAGAATGGAAAATAAATCTGACAACTTAAACCTCGAAGTGGGAACCGAAGAGGGATAGTCTGATAAAATTTAGGGCATGATATGCAATCTTGCATAATTTATACAACAACCTGTGCACTCAACTTAGATATCTATGTCAAAAGCAGTTTTGCTTTAAAACACTTTCAAAACATGTTTTGTCACCTTTTTTACTTTTTCATTAAATTAATATAGATAGGGGATGGGGGGGGAAGGCGGGGGGAAATCCCAACTTTTTGGGGCGGGAATGCTCGTCGTACCTCTCAGGGGTAAAAGATTCAAGGATGTGGTACCGCTTAGGGTAAAGAGTTGACATTTTCATAAATTTCGGTACCTTTTAGTATCATAAAAACAGAGACATAAAATCGTGTATCAGCAGTTCAAGGTACCTCTTAGGGGTTCCATAGAAATTTTACGACAAGCATCCCCGCCCCAAAAAGTTGGGAGTCCCCCATCCCGGGCGTGGACAGCTGTTTCAGCCTCATTGAGGCAGCGTCAGCAAAATCACAGCTAGCAAACAGCTCAGGTTCCCAAAGACAACAGGAAGTATAACGCTTGTGGGATGTGGCTTTGCACGCTTTTTTTATAAGAACCAGTAAAGACAGTAAATTTTGCCGAGGCTCATTCTTAATTTTTTGCGATTTCAGTGTCAATTTGTCCTTAATTTGTTCTTATTTCTGTGAACGATTTTTAATGGGAAAAAAACAAAATAAAAGAAGGTATTGGAAAATAAAACGCCTTGCGCCACACATGTATTGTACGGTTGAACTTATAGGCGAACTACCTTTATTGTTTGTTAAGCAGTCTTTATAGTGGTTCTTTTTATGTTTTATGCTACATCGCTATGTTTTAGTCAATTTTCTACCACAATAACGTTTTTAGTTATCAAACCTCAGCCCGAGCTTGTTCTTTTTAAATTTTCGCAAATTTGAGTCTCGTTCTTATAAAGTTGTTCTAATAAAAAAAGCGTGTATAGTGGCTACAAGTTACCACTGGCACACATGTGCTGAACGTGTGATTTTATCTTTCAAAGCCACATCCCAGAAGCGTTATGCTTCCACAAAAAGTAAAGTGATTTGCCTTCATCCCCACATTCAATGTAATCTTTGTCAATATTTTGTGGAGTATACTTTTCTACTAACACATTACTATGAGTTGAACTTGAATATAATACATTTGTTTAGCATATGTCAAAGTTTTTCGCGAAGCAGCTGCGTCAAACACATCGTTTTCTTAATAATTTGAATAATTACAACTGGACGTATTTTATGAAAAACATGCCAATTATCGCGACTAATGGAAAATCCAGAAGGCATGCATTCAGCCAAATTCGGGAGTGACAGCAAAATAACATATAACAAATGCTTGCCGAGACAACGACAACAATCTGAATTGTATTTTTATTAAATCTCATTCAAGACTACGTTTTTAACGTAGTTTTTAAAAAAACTACTATGGCAGTGAATATAATTTTAATTACTTTAAAAATGTAAAATTAAAGGATGCCGTTATTGAAAAACGAGTTGCCTTTCAGGTCCCATCTCTTCTTAGCATAATTCTGATCTTGGCGTTATGTTCAGAGATGGCCAATTATTGATTAGAAAATGACGAGCCCTTTAGCCTTTTTAGTGTTACTAGTTGTAGTTTTATAACATTGCGAAATTTTTGAAGAGAAGTTTTAAAAATGCTTTTAAAACGATTAGTTTTTCCCATTAAAAATTAATAGTCCTTTTCATTTAGAAAAAATGCAAATAATTTTTCATTGACGCTCTCTGACGTTTCCGAATGCATATACTAACCTAAATTTAGGATACTGAATGTTGAATAATAGAGAAACACACCACCAATTGAAAAATATTTTTTATCGATCAAAATTAAGTACGATAGATGTAATGAAAAACACACTCACTGTTTTAATCGATTTTCACTTTAAAATCGAGAACGGAGACTGAGTTGGCCGCCGAAGAAGAAAAACTGCGGGAAGCAAATTATTTTCTTGCAAAACAAATTTATTTGCCCTTAAGCCAGTTAAGGTTACGAATGTGCATAGAATTCTTTTCTGGTTTGTTTTCAAAACAACGAGGACAAACAATTTTAACGTGTATTTTCAACTTGAGAAGCAAACAAGAAACAGGAAATTGCAAAGTCCTTTTAAAGATGTGTTTTGGTCTGTTTCTCATCGGTCGTTTGAGAATTGCCTTTATCACACGAATATAAATTTATGCTTCACGCAAACCGTAATTTTTGTCTCATTTTAGAAAACTTTTTAAAATTGCAATGTAGAGTTGTATATTTATTCAACCGAGCGCAAACAGATATATTTTCATTTGAATTGTGCGTGCTTAGAAAAGGCAGTACTCTACGTATGTCAAGCATTCCACACTCACGAATTGTAAGCACCCGACAAAAGTGGAAAAAATAAATAATTTTTTTCTTATGACAGACATTTTCAAATAGTTTTCGTGACTGTATAAACAACACACGTCACTTTTTCATTTCAACTCAAGAGCTATAAGCTTTAATGAGTGGAGAGAAAATCTGATCATTCCCCAACACAATGGTATCGTATTCTCAAGGTTAAAAATGCAGTTTGGGTTGACTATTCTAGAGATTCAAAGATCAAAAGGCAAAGTCCGTTGATAAGTTTCAAATAAATATTTTCATAATGAAACTTATTATTACTTTTAAATAGTGTAATAGTTTTCAAAAAACCACTCATTGCTTATCCAGAAATGAACTGTATGGTTGATATATCAAAATGTGCAGCTAAAAGAAAACTCGTAGTCGTAATAAAATAAATGATGTTAGTTACTAACTATTTTGCTGTTGTAAAGGATTTAAAGATCTGATTATATCCACAGAACTACCATTCTGTAAACCAGCGCGATTCACATACCATATTCCTCTGTCCGATTTGTGTTGCAGCTGTTGCAAGGTTCGTGGAGATTTGCGGCATCGAATAAAGTACCAAATAGCACTGAATATTTCCCTGTATCCGTCTCTAAAGCGGTCATTTCTAATGATGAATATTACAGGATTACAAGCCGAGTTGAAGTAACCGCACCAATATGCAGCTACCCCAAGGCCGTACGGTAAATGATGTACGTCTGAGTTAAGGCTTGCGAAGATGACCAGGCAGACAAACGGTGTCCAACAGAGTAGAAATATAACAAGAACAAGTAGCAAAGTGTAAGTGATTCTCTGCTGGAGCTCTATCACCTCTGAAGAACCACCCGAGTACTTGGCAAGTCTTTGCGAATGCGATCGGACCGCCACTAAAATTCTCACATAAACATAAGCCATAATTATTAAGGGAGCAACGAAGGCAATAATTACCAACAGCAAAAGATAGATCCGCTCAAAAGGTGTCTTTGGGAACGCAATGCCACATGCTAGTGTACTGGAGTTGTATCCAAAGTGCCCCCAGCCAGCCAACGGTCCGATGGAGACAACCGCAGACAGAGCCCACACCGCAGCCATCATATACCAAGCTCTTCGCACTGTGATTGTTCGTGACAGCGGCTTTACCAGTAAGTAATACTGTTCTATACTCATCACTGCTATGGTAAATAACGAGGCGCAGAAGAAAAATGAACCAAGAAAGCCGTGCAGTTTACAGAGATGTAAACCGAAAATCCATTTCCGGTAAATCGTTGTAATGAGGCTGAAAGGCATCGAGAGCAAGGCAACGCCAAGATCCCCGCACACAAGATTCATAATAAACATATATCGCGGGTTCTGCATGACAGAATTCCTCATCACGATAAGTAAATTTATGGTGTTTAGTGAAATTGCTGCGAACATGATGAGAACTAAAGCTAACGCTTGAAATATAGACTCTTCATGTGTGTATTGAATTTGATTCCACGCACCGGCCGGTGAAACTGTTGTTACGTTGGGATACTTAAATGGTTCAAAAGACATCACGTCAATTTTTGTTCCTTTCTTTCGAAACCGAAATAAATTTGGACTCCAGTAATTTCTTTTCAGGTAATACTGACTTGTCTTGTTTACAGGCCGATGAATTAGTCGTCTGAATATCTATTCCATCTTAAGGCTGGCTGTGATTGTCCACCATCTTAGCGCATAGTTAAACTGACCAATACGTTTCTGTGGCAATTTGGTGAAAGTATCGCCTGTATCGAGTGATAAGCACGAGTTCACGCCAGCACTTCAGATAAATACCCCATACCGACGATGTTTTGGTCGACACGGGTTGACGCGTTTGATCCACGAACTATTCTTCACCCACGTGTCACCAAGCTGAAAACAGACCTCAAAATATTAACCATTAATGTGTTCTATTGTGCAATTAAAACTCACCGAAATTACGAAGAAAGCTTTTAGAATTTATAGTTTTTAACTATGCTCAGAAAATTTGCTAATTATACTCTGAAAATCTTTAGGGGAATGGGGGTACATATCAGTAAGGAAATGGTCGTAGGTTATTCGAAATACGGCAAAAATAAAATGTCTTGAAAAAATACGTGGCGATTTATCAGCTGTTGCGCGAGCGAGTACATACCTTGGCCTTGGCGAATTTTTGCTATTTACCACAAGTTTGAAATAAGCAAATGTATACACAGATTTGATTGGTTTGTCAGACTCGTGTTTTCATGGTTATTTCCTTAAAAATTGCACTGGCTGTAGTGAGCGAACCATCTTGTGATTTTTAGTCAACTAGCACAACAGGCAATAAACAAAAGCTCGTTTATACAATGCGCTCGCGCGCTCCAGGTGTTTGCATTAATTATTGAATAAGTTTATTTCAGAGTAAAATACATCAAAGCATAAATACTATTCCAATAAAACTTTTCTTTTTATTATTTTCGACGTTAGTTTAATACTTATAAAAAAAGATTTATGCTAAAACTTTGTAATGTTAAAACCTAACTGATTTTGTTAGGGCTAAAAAATTACGTAGCCGACACGACAAAAATATTTTCTCATTTCAAATATTTATTACACAAAGAAATTTCGCCCCTAAAGATCCGAACACCGCGTTTTTACTTCAATGAATACAGCCTTGAAATACGTAATCAAAAGCTTATACTTTCCTATTTGAATTATAGGGAAATTGTTTGAATATGATCCCAGTGTGAAAATTGAATTGGCCCTCATCCCCCAAAAACCCAACTGTGCGTGCATAAATTGACAAAGTTTTAACTTTTAAACCAGTAGTTAAAACCCTATAAAGTGGCCATTCATTTTGTTCGTCTTTAAAAATAGATTAAGACAATGCTCATTGTTTCACCAAATTTTGAAATTTTGTAATTTTAAGTTCTAGATATGCACGAGGAAAAGGGTCCAGACAAACTGAAAACTGACCTTGCTTATAAACTTGCCATAGTTCTGAATGTTTGCTTCTTACAAAGTCACAATATACTCTCTAATCTGCTTTTTTCTATTTGTGCTGATCATCTATTTTTCCGCATTAGTTTTATTAAAATCGTTGTTCTTTTCGAATAAACAAATTATTAAAAACAAAAATATAACCACAAGGCGCAAATGTAACAGTCAACCTTCTCTGCTTCTCACTAAAAATAACTTTTTTCTCAATCCACTTTTCCTTCCTATTTGAAATTACTTTTCCCCCGCAAGAGATAAGCTTTATTGATTATTGCTTGAAATTAAGGTTCCAGCTGTGAATAAAACAACGCGGAGATGATTACTTTTTTGTTTTATACACAAATCTGATTTGACAGAATATAATCAACTCTTATATATTACTGAAAGGGCAGAGTTTTGTGCTATAAGCTTTTAATGTAAAAGCTTTCTATTGCTTGAAATCTGTCTCAATTTTTAAAAAATGGCGCAATCAGTACATATCAATTTAATATGTCTAATAATGCTTTGCGCATGAAAATATTATCAAAAGATTATGCAAGCCAATGATTTAATATTATATTTTGTTTCGAGGGAGAGGGCAGCAACACCAGTTTTGCGCCTTTACTAATACGTGGGAAAGGATTCCAGCTTGATATGATATAGCATGGCAGCCTGTTGAGCCCGCGCACGGGAAATCCAACTGCACTTTCTTTAATAGGGCAGCATTTCGTTGCGGCATGGAAGCGCGCGGGAGTTTTAAATTCCATTCGAGGACCCTTTGCCGAAAATTTTGTATTTTATATCTATTGTTTCATTAATCTTTTTTCACTTTTCTGGCGACTTGATTAACAATTAATTTTGTTCAAAATGAAGTCAGTATGTAGGGGTGTAAAACACACAAGCTCGATAGAGTTTCGTACGTGTCTTTGAAACACATTCACAAGTATTCTTGACAAGAATAAACATTATATAGGCTGTCGTTTGCTCTTTCCTTTTGAGGTAGTTTAGAAACTCCTTCAGCTTTCATAGTCTTTGAGTATTAATAATACCTTTCTAAAAATGAGAGGCCGTAGATCTCGGGTGCTCACACGCATTCTGTAGCAATCCCTGCTTGCAAACATAAAAAAGTCCTTCTAGAAGTTTTGCCTTGTACTGCCTATTTGTAACTGCTCCGACAGCACTCTACTTTCTGAAGGAAACTTCTGGTATAGTAAGGTAGACCATGGTTGATTCCAGCGACTGCAATCGATACTGTCGCTGGCGTCGCTCACTTTAGTCACAGAAGAGTTTTTCCACGACGGTCCGGCGATTTAAGCGGTGGGGCAATTTTGTGGGAACCGGGCTTATGTTAATGTTCCGTCCGCTTACCCTACACTGACAAAGGCCGGAGATAAGCAACGGCTCCAGTGAGTCTATTAAGCTGGTAAAATGATTTAGTTTTAGCTTCTAACAATATCTTCTAGAATTCACATGAACTGAGCCACAGATCACTGAGCACTTTGTTAAACTCAATATTTTATAGGCCTTGACAAAAACAATAGTTTCTTTGATGGTTGAAAGCATTAAAACGTCCCCTGGGTGGAGTGTTTTGCTTACATTTGATCAGTAATCTCTTCCCCACCCTGGAGCATTTGAGTTTTTTTTAGGGTTTTTGTTCAAATCCCCACCCCT
>JAODFW021368035.1:0-14496 GCA_027575235.2 Palythoa mutuki
CCCCCCACCCCCCCTTAGAAACGTCAAAAATATTTATCGATATTTTTGTGCTCTGAAAACATTGTAAAAGTCTTTATTAACAGAGAATACGTTCTACGACTTTATTTAAAATGTCTTCGATGAAGTTTGCATCAAAGTCAGTTCTATCATTAGATTTGATTCCGCTCAAACTTCTGTGAGTCTTCAAATTAAAAAAAAAACAGTAATCGTATAACCTATGACCGAATGCAACAAGTAACAAAATATAGAACACTTTCTGGAGAAAAAAATGACATCAGCTGTCAGCAGTGACCGCGAGCTCAACAGAAATGAATGAGATTCTGTAACCGTGAACCCAAGGTAAAGCCAAGGCATTTTACCTCGGTAAGCACCAAAAATAACCCGAGTTGGACTCTAGTGGAACCACAACTAATGTTTTTTTAAAAATTGATTTAAACTCAGTTCCGGTTTCCCACAGATCTGGAAAACATATTAAAATTTTATTAGCCACTTTAGAAACGAGTTTGGGACTGGGACGAGTTTAGGACCGCAAAGGTGCTTGGGATCGTTACAGGGGTAGCTCTTCAAAACATTAATATAAACACAGCTGGAAAAGAAAAAAATACGGCGAAATTTTACTGCTGTGTTCTTGGTTGTAACAACATCTGTCGCAACAATCCTGCCGATTTCTAGCCTGCGCCGCAAACAAACTGAACTCTTATCTGGCATTATTTGTAACTCGAAGCCGTCTGCACGCAGGCTAGCCGATTTCAAGTTTTATTGTATTCCTAAAAATCCCGAGCTTCGTCAAGAGTATGCTGCATTTTTGAGAAATGAAACTTTGAAAATGAAATTATCGATGACACCAAGCGATTGCTTTGACGGGGAAATTTAAACTTCAACTAGAACCACTACGTGGAACTTACCAGGGCCCCAAGGGAAACGGGATTGCATATAGATATAGTTAATCTCTCGCATCCCTCCCCCCTCTTCTGTGGAGGCTAATATTGACGTAATTGACAATCAAAGACAAAAAACTCTTAAAGTTGCTTCAGTGTTATTATTGCGCCATATTTTAAATACCAAATCGTGGAGCTAATACAGCTTTAGCCTGTTAAATTCGCGAATGTGTGACCGGGCATTGTACGCGATGAGGCAAAAATTAAGAAAAGTTTGACCATATCAACATAAACTTTGCGGTTAAAAGTTGCTCTTATTTTCGATAAGTTTGACGATGGAAGGTTCACTCTTAAGTAATCGCTCGTAAATTTGTCTCTCCAAATATTCACTCTTACATTTTCGCTCATAAACTAGTGCATCGCATAAAGGTCGGGGAACGTGTCGTTCCCAAAAAAGCTATAATCTTTTTCTTGGCTGTCCTCTGTGCCTCGTGCTTTTCAAAATGAGCCAGCGAGCACTCCCAAAAGTAACGAGCCAGCGATTTATCTCATATCAGCGGTGTATACCTAACAATGTAACGTTGAAAAAACGACAGAAACCATCTGTATTTTATGACCGGTGCCAGCCTTCGGCTGGGCCCCGGTAATAACCCGGATGGAAAAAAAATGGGTAGCGGCGACACTCCTCCTAAAGCGATTATTTGAAAAAAATTTAACCGGCTACGTGCGTGAGGTCAACAGGCATCCCACCCCGGGATGGCCAAATCAGATGATTTGTGACGTCGTTACAGTTGGCAGAAGAATTAACTGGCTGTTAAAAAGTTGATAGTCTTCGTTTTTGGAGGAGCAAGGTAAAGCTAAACGTCAAAAGAATAAACGACAAGTTTACTAAAAATCACTTGATTTGTGACGTCATTACATATAATTTAACCCAGTGACAAAGTGAAGTGAATACTGGTAACTCATGTAAATAAAATGAATAGGCTACTGGTGTATGGTACTGGCCAGGAACAAGATTTTGCAAAGCAACCACGTGATTTATGACGACATTACGATAGACACCAATATTACACCAACCGAATGTAAAATTATTGAAATTATGAATAGTGAGCAAGTGTCGTTCTTTATTTCATTTAGCGCGTTGAAACGTTATTTCATTCAGGGTGAGTCATTTTGTTTCATTTAGGGTTAAAATGTTATTTCATCTAGCATGAGTAATTTTTTTCATTTAGCGTTGATTTTTATTTCATTTAGGGTTGGTATTTCATTTAGGGTGGATATTTCATTTGGCGTTGTTATTTCATTTGGCACTGCATGATACTGAACAAATAGCTTTTTGATTCGATACGAGTACACGAAGGCGTGTCCGCTGTGATCACACTGGAATCGTCGTAATGCTTCTAGGCCAAACGTGGAAGGGAGTTCGGGCGAAAATATCACGTTGAGGCTAAAACTTGGATAAGTAACTTCCAATTTATCCTGTTTTGAGATAAAGAGACTGGTTTGAAACGCCGCAAAAAGAATAATCATCGGAGTAGAAAAATTCACGCCCGCTATGATGATTCGATCGCTGATATTTGTTGGACATCAGTCTTTAACTTTTCTACATCAAGTGTTTTAAGCCGACTTAAATTTCATATCTGTATCCACTTTTACTTTTTGATTATGCTCAGGGGATCTATGTTCAACAACGCCATTAAGGTGCGAGCCGGGCAGCAGGTGCATGCTGGACAATAGTAAATTCAAAAATTGAGCAATTTTGATTTATTTTCACTGGCAAGCTATTTCCAACAAGCACGACAACTCGATTCCTATCTTAGCTAGCTAAGCTAAATCAATTTGTGAGTCTAAGTGGCCCATTGGTGTCGGTGCTTATCTGGTTTCTGTAGTGTTAAGCAGATGAGAGTCATTGACTCCCCCTGGACGGGACACTAATCTATCGCAGGTTTGCTCCCAGCAGAAGCTGGTACTCGCTTTACCGACCTCGGTACACTCGGCTGATCTGGGAGTTGAATTCGGGACCTTGTGTTTGGAAGGCAGAGATCTTACCGCTGCACCAGCCACGCCGCCTATTTGCAGCTCAGATATTTCTAGTGTATTCTGCATTCATATTGTTTCCTTTAGGTTATCGTATACCTTCACGGGTGTTATGCGTCAAAACGATACACTGCATCTCGCTTAAACCGTAGATACCTAAACCCATGCATATATCAAATTAAAACTTAAAGAGCCGGCTTTCGAACTACACTAAAATTTTTTAATTAAAATGAAATTTACGTTCTCTAAAAACGAGCGACAAAATCACCTTTCGAGAGTTCCAACTCAAAGGGAATTTGTTTGTTTCCCCTGAAATGTTCACAGTAGTTTCTTCTTTAATATATGATGAACAAAAACGCGTCTGCGTTTATTGTTTTTCGAAAACCTTCTTGTTTAGAGTAATTTTTGTACGGTCTCTAGTCTTTTTCCCGAAACCCTTATTCGAAAAAACAGCACAACTTTTCTCTGCAATTGAATATGAAAAAACGCAGACACGTTTTGTTAGCACTTTTGGTCTGAAAACTGGCAGATTGATTAAATAATTAAATATCAATAGTCGCTAAGACTTGTAACTTTCGAAAGGCGATTTTGTCGTTTACTTTTAGAGAACCTAAAGATTCATTTTTAATTCAAAATTTTTAATAAAGTTCGAAAGCCAGCTCTATAAGCTTTAATTTGATATTGGGTTTAGGTATCTACGGTTTAAAGTGCATATCACCCCTAAAATGAAAAAAAATTGACATAAACTAGAAAGCTTAACTAAAAAGATCCCGCAAAAAGTAGGTCTCTTTAGACAAATCCTAATATTTTACAGAATTTTTAATATTTATCATTAAAAACAGCGACCGAGCATTTAGGGACTGGGTCGAGTGACGTTGCAGTAGGCCATTGTTCGTCTGACCGAGCGCATTCTAATCACGTGCCGCAACATTTCCTACTGCTCGGACTGCACGTGTTAGGGATTTTAAAATTGAAGCTTTTTAAAACTCGTTTTTTGGAGTCTTTAGTAATGCCCAATTCTGAATCCGAATCTGATTTTGATTCTGACGACTCAGAATATAGTAATATTATTGAAACAGTTCGTTCCGATGTCAATTCCTTCCATCAAGAAGTTGAACCAGATGGCGATGGAGTAAATAGCGAGGAAGTTCCACAGCAAGATTTCGACGAGTTCGTGCCATACGCGGATGAGCCTCTAGCAGATCCCGAATGGACGGAGGAGTATGAACGTCAAGTTGGAATCGAAAACGAACTCAGGGAAGAACTACAGCAAAGAATCGATGGCGAAATTCCTCTTGAATCTTGGTAAGTTTAAGGCATTCATGCGGGCGCGTTCGCGCCGAACAACAACAACAAATTAAAATGCATTACACTTTTTTTAATGCATTAAATTGTCTTGCTCATATTCCTAGGTGTAAATGTGGAAACTGTAAAGTCGAACTTCTCCAAAACGCTTATGAAGCAAAATGTTGCTCAGAGATGAACGCCTGCATGGAGTCGTTACAAAGACCAGATGTTTTGGAGGATGTGGGTGAAACACCACCGAGTTGCATAACTCTGCATCCTGGTTTCAGGCCCAATTGCTTGGAGAAATGGGCTTTGAAACAGCATGCTGCCAAATACAGGACCAGGGACAGAATACGATACAAACAGACTGACTCACAGGAGAGGTAAACTGGAAGTTGAAAGAAAAGTAAATTGTTGTTTACGTTTCGCGGGTTAGTTTTGTGGGACTAGTCACGGGACCGTTCTGAAACTATTCGCATCTCTTATTTTGCGATAGAAATACAAACGCTTGCTAATTAAAGTATTTTCTAAACGACATGTTGTGACAATAGTTCATCGTTATTGGCAAAGTTCACTTGAATTATAATATCGACCCAGGTCAAACAAATACTAATGGCAGATCGTCTCAAGATGTCTTTATTTTGAACTTTACCAGTGATGAAAAATGAATGAAAATCGGCTGCACAGCATAAATTTTGAATTGAAGAGGTCGATCGACGTTGCGACAAATGCTAATGCTCTTTAGACTAAATTCAACGAAAATTTCGTAGTTGCAGCTGAAACAAAACAATAAGCTCGCGATTTATCATTAAAGATAGAATTCTTCGTAATAGTGTCGTCTACACAGTTCAGAGACATAATTTACTCTCTCTTCAACATTTTCTATTGTTCTCTGATCCTTACCCTTTACAAAATACAGAAGGTTTTGAAGTATAAACAGCAAGTAAATCCATTCTGACTTATAATTGAAACAAATTAATCTTGGGCACTGCAAATTTTTACATTTTCTGTACTCCCGTTGTACACGTGTCTTTTCTTTTTGCGGTTTTTAGCTTCATAAATGTAGAAAAATAGGAAATTGAGGCCAGTCAAACATCGCTTCAAATGCTGTGATTCTCTCTACCCAGGTTCTTTCGTGCTGTTGCCTATCGAGAGTATTCACAGCTGGTACATGGTTTTCTTGGAGGAGACAGAATACCACTGCCTGCCTGTGCATACCATGCCATAAGTAAAAAGTTCTACAGTGCAAAGGAATTCACTAGATTTGAGGAAAACTAGGACAATCACAATAAAATGCACTAAAGCCCTGCTTATCAGAACCTAGAACTTTGACCCAAAATAAAATTTCACTTATTTCAAAATACAGAAAATGGATTTAGGGATATAAGCAAATTCTTAGAAGTACAGGTTCTAATGTAATGGTATTTTTCTGTATTTGAAAATAGATTATAGTTTATCAGAGTCAAAACATAGCCCAGTGGAGCATACAGTTCTAGTGTGTTCATTTACTGCACTAGCACAGTTTTTTCTAATGATTACATTTTATGAAAATAGCTTGTACTGTTGCTATGTAAATAGTTTTATTTTACTGTGAGGACACTCGAACCGTGAACACCCAGGACTTTTTTTCGATTTTTTTATGCTAACAAATCAGGGGCTGACTTGAAATCGAAGCGTGCTACTTTTTATGTTTTTCACCCGAAGTGATTGGACAATGGCATAAAAAACAGTTTCACCTATTGTTCTATGAGCGAGTGCTTATTGGACAATCACAAAAGAGCCCAAAAAAAGGTGGTAGGTGTTCACGGTTCGAGTGTCTTCACAGTAATTGTTTTTCATATTTAATACATTTATAAATAAACTATACATGTTTTAACAGAAACATTTATGGTTTTCCTACCATGCTGAGAAACAAGAATAAATTTGTGGGATATTCCCTTTGAATGTCATTGAAGTATAAACTGGTATTTGAACTAAAACACTAAACTACCATGTTATCTCTCCATCTCCCATATTTCCACCTTTTCTTCTACCCCTTCGCTACCAAAGATGAATAATTTATATGTCCTCAGTTGCTTTACTCAACAACTTGCATCCTCAAAACAAACACTTAACCCATTGCCTGGTTGCTCAAATAAAATCACATTGTGTACTCTGGTGGCTGAGAAAGGTCTGGTACTGATTTGTAAAGAATGGTGACCACAACAATGTCGCTCATATCCCATAAATCCAGCTGTCTTCTGCTGTCCAATCTAGCCACCATCAGAACTAAACATTTTCCAAAGTGCAATTTTTTGGACTGTGTTTTTTGTTTTAAATGTTTTGTTGGCAAATACATCAAACACTTTGTCAGCATAATTTCTCTTTTTTGGCTAAAATATGGTCTTTGGTCTCTGGGTGGTAAAAACCCTGGTAGGGAAGTGGTTAAGATAAAATTCTAATTAATTATCACACAATAAACTGTAACAACTAGCTTTCCAGCCTTACAAATGGTCTGCTAGTCCAACATTGCATAAATCCACTAAGAATACTATAGATGCTTATTTCAAAGGAAAAGCCCTACTGGTATTACCCCAACCAAGCCTGAAAACACAATTGTTTTTAGGCTATACACTTTGAAAATACATTTATAATAAATTGTATATTTCGAACACAAATCTTTTGAAGGCCTCATCTGCCACAAAAAAAGTATCCACCTTGCCAATCGTCGTTCAATTCAAGAACTTCAATTTTATCACAACAATAAATGTAGCCAGACCTAACACAAATGTTCTACTAGTCTAATTATTCTTATGCTCCAACCAATATCATGAAGTAGTTGACTGGTTTTTGAGACAATAAGTAACATATTAGTGATTCTTCATTGGTTGACCACAGGAGTGGCAGTGAGGTTTGCTTTTTCTTGGGGCTACAACCACATCTGCTTGTCCAGCCCCAGCAGTAATAGATGTTTGCTCTGCTTCTTGAGGATGAGAGCAGGAAGCAGCATTGGGTTCCACAATAGCAACAGCAGCCAGACTCTGCCTTGCTGGAGCAGCACCTTCACTTTGTCTTGCTGGTTCAGGGAAAGTGGGTTGTTTTTGCATTGCTGAGGTAATGGAATGGGCAGTGGCTTGTCTCTGCCTTGCTCGGGTATTAGCAGTGGCTTGATTCTGGCTTGCTGAAGCAGCTGTTTGCCTTTGTCTTGCTGGAGTTGAAGCAGTGGCTTGACTCTTCCTTGCTGGAGCAGCTTTCCTTTACCTTGCTGGAGCTGACACAGTGGCTTGACTCTGTCCTGCTGAAGCTGCTGTTTGTCTTCGTGTTGCTGGAACAGTAGCTGTCACTTGATCCACTATGATCACAAAAATAAAATAACTGAGTTCCTTTAAATCCAATGTTACTGGGTCACTGTACTTATGTTACCCTTCATGATTGAGGTCTCCTCAGAAAAAAGGGGGAGAGGGCTCACTTTAGCTAATCTTGATGGCAGGGATATATCTTGCCCTAGAACCTTTTGGCTTTGTTACTGGGAACCAGTTTCACTAGAAACCATTTTTTGTGCTTTTTCAAAACCAAAACAATAGTTAAGACAATTATTCAGCTGACGAGTTAGTTTTTTTTTTTAAAAGTAATCTTTTCTAAAATTAATTTCAACTGTACCTGGTGTTGTGGGGGGACATCTACAATTGCCAGTCTCTTCCTTTGAGCCCTTTTCTGGATGGCATCTGTCCGTGATTGTTTGGTCAGCATGGTCTTCATAGGAGCTGGGGTTATAGCAATAAGTTCTTGTAATGCTGTATCTAGCCTTTTTTCAGTATGAGCTGCAAGGTATGTTTGGTAGATTTCTTCTACATAATCTATAAAGTCAAATGCAAAGTGATCAGTGATTTTTCTGTCATTTGTCTCCAATAAATTGCGAAAGTTATGGACCGAGATAAAAATCCAAAGGAACAGTACATATGAGGAATTAAACGTTACTTTTGATATTTTCCAAAACAATGAAAACCTTTTAAATTTCAATTCGGATAGTTCAGTACCTAGGTAACAACCACAATAACATTCACTTTTTTCTAGTGCATGTTATACAAAAAAGCATATGTTGAAAAGAAGTAATTAATATGGTACAACATTGTTCACTGCATCCTGATCAGCCAATACTTTGCAAAAAAATGTTAATTTAGATACCACAGGGTGAGGGTGTTTCTTGCAACTATACATACCAAAGTTTTGGTTGACTCGGACGTCTCTGACTGTACCCTCTCCATTTTTGAACTTTGGATATACTGTAGATATCTGTTCAGTACCATCAGCTTTTTTCTTCACATCACGAAATAGGTTGAAGTTGAAATGGATTATTGCCAGGGTGTATCTGCAATAAGTAATAAGATACAGAATATTACAGAACTATCTGATGACCATATTTTTTCCCAACTCTAAGGCTTGTGGTTCATTATTTTTAGAAAAATATAGCCCAATGAGACTATATATATATATACACACACAACTATAATGTAATGTAAAAACTTTTTTATTCTACAACACATACAGGTTGAAGTGTGCTATATACAGCAATGCCAGTTGAAGTGAATGGGCAAATTTCATGCTAAAACTGTAACTTTATTTTTGGTAGTTTTATACACCAAAAATATTTTGGCCAGGCACATTGAACCTAGTAATCATCTCTATGTTGCATACCTAACGAACATTCCTGTGAATGAGTATCCAATCATTTTTGGTGCAAAGTGGTTTAGCACAGAATGAAACCCTTCCAAGCAGCTTGTCTGGGCTATCGGTGAGGCCTGCTTTATGCCACTAATCAACCTGCTGTTGGTCAAAGCAGAGCGCACTTTCTCATACACATTTGACTCTGGAAGAACAAAAATGAGAAATATTGGAAAAAATACAGGTGGATACAAACAATTTCTTTTCTGCAACAAAGAGATTGGTGAGTACAAAGTTCTATTGAGGGTATGAGATACTTTGTAGTTGAGAAAACGATCCAGAGCATTTATAATTTTGTATGATAGCAAAAATTACCAAGATTATTCAAATATTTGCTTTTGCCATTAAAGTCATGCTTTCTATTATAAACTGTGTTAACGTTGTCCATGCACTCTTGCTAATGTAGGTCAAGGCCAGTACAATTGAGTATAGTATTATTGGAGTGAAATGGTATTGTAGAAACTAGAAATACACCACTACAGATCCATATTTCAGCAGATTAGTGAATACTATGACAGTGGATACACTTTACCTGGAAGAAGCCATGTCCGTGGTTCAAGTTCTCCATGGTGGCACTTGTTGAATAATGGATCGTCCAAGTTCTCATGCTTGTTCACAATATGTGATAGAAAGGACTTAAATTTTGCCCATATGACATTTCCATTGCCAGAGATAGTGGTGGTGGCAGACCAATAGAAATGATTCTCACATGGGCGAATCCATTCTGTTACTGCTGAGCAGCCACTCAATTTAGATATCTTGGAAAGGACTTTGTTGATTTCTGCAAAAAATGACTACTGTTATTTCAGACTGGCTTTCAACAATGCTGGGTCCAGACATGTTGTAATCAACAGTCCTGCAATTAATTGTCAATTATCTAAATTTCTAAGCAAACCTATACCTGATTCCCTATAAAACAATATCCACTTTACCATTAATGTGGCACTTCAAAATAAGGAAAATCATTATGATAAGAAAATAGTTGCAAACTACTTTTTCTTGTCAATATTAATCTTGTTTGTATCCCCAGTCTTACAGGTAAATAACATTCCCTTACTTTTCTTCAAATGCCATAAATCAAAATAGTGTCTGATATTTGGCAATCTTTCTCTCATGTGTTAGGCAATTTGAGCATGACGATCAGTAATCAGGGTTCCAATCACCAGACCACAACCAAGAAGATAACTCATGCACTTTTCGAATCCCCAGTACTCCATGGCTGGACTACTACCTGGCTGATTTCTCTGGAAATATAATCAAAACAATTCAAAAAATGAGCTGAGTTTGCAAAAAGGAAGTGGCAGTCAGTTTGTATGGTGAATAAATGTATTAAAAAAAACTTTCATAATAATGTAAAATATTTCAAAGTAACACAACTGCTACATATCAATACAGTACTGTACCTCCAACTCAACCAGTTTAAACGAAAGCAGCTTTAATTTCTGAGAAAGGAAATTTTGACTTCACATCAACAAACAGCCAAAATTGTAGATGCTAATTTATTGTACCGGTCACACTCTGTGACTCCAGAAAAACTCGCACTCCCAAGGCAAGGGAGGTTTGAAATATCAGTCCCCAAAACAGATGAACATTTTGAGAGGTTTTGATTGTGTTCATAATTGGCCATACTGACTCAAATACCTCTGCAATTTCCAATATCGCCTGTGGGGAATTGATACTGTATTTTCTTGGATCACAAGTTTTGAACATTTCCCACCACAAACTTTATTACCTGAACCAAGTTGAAGTGGATGATTGCTGAAGTGCAACAACAGAAGATGGTATAGGCCCCAAACTTGGCAGAATGGCCCATACTGTCATGCCTCCCATCACCTGCGAGAACTAGTGGGTCTTTTACTTCTTTTAGTTTGTCGATCAACTGGGCTTGGTATTTCTTCCAGTGGATATACACAGTGGGGAACAATTTATTCTGATACACAAAGAAAATGATATAACTATGCTGATACATCTAGAGTTGATACACAAACTTTTCACAATTTGTTATGATCCAACTTCAGTTGGTTTAAATATTTAAACCATGTAAGTGTACCTCATTTGACCGGGACATATAAAGAAGATAGAGCTCTGTAACTGCTAAAATTTATGGTACTAGTGTATCCAAGAATACTTAACACAAACCATGCTTCTAAAACATACTTTTTCACACTGTCATTGATTAAAGAATTTGATTAATTATTCGGATAAAAAGACATAATTAATAATCTCACCCTCTGATGAAGGAAAAATGTCTTTAGTGAGATGCATGCCAGCCCCATGTGAGAGAAAATCTGGAACACTTTAGTTGCTGAGCCACCTGCTATCAGTATAGCAAAGCACAGTAAAAAGTTCCCTGCAGGCATTCTTGTACCAGGAATTGTTGGCTGACTGTTCCAAATTTGCTCTCTTTTATGACACTTTGGATTGCTGCAGAATATCTTTACTGAGGCCATAGTTCCAGTTGCTGTTGTCTCTAACATAGGATTGTGATCTTTGCAGACTGGACAAATCTTGAAGAGGAGGAGAAGCTGACTGAAGAACACTATAATTCTGGCACAGTCCTAAGATTTCCAGTTCCTTGATCCCTAAAAAAAGAAAATTATATAGACATAAGAAAGGTCCATGATGCCATGTGATTATTACCACTTCAGACTGAACTAAACTATACACCCTATACTGACAGAAAGGCATACCTTAACCCCTATCCCACTAAAAACTGGTTTCACATAATATGTTATAACTTTAAAAACACTGCTAGAAAACCAACAAAGTGACCAATGATCTCAAGTTTGAAGTTTTGTCGAATTTTATAACTGTGATTTTAAAAAAAAAATAGCTGAGAAGCTCACGCACCAACAATTCTGACAACTTATCAATAACATTTTTTATTTTGTTTCTCTAAATCTAGAATTAGCCCATAGCCCCTGTAAACCAGCTACTAATATGCAAGAGATAAAAATGCATCTAAATATTATTAATATCACAGTGATTCTAACCTCCTTTTTGATTTTTCTTCTTCATCATCAACCTCCTCTGTCTCTGTCTCAGTTTCAGATGCAGCTTCCCTTCTCTTGCTTGGTGTGGGAAAGTACCCGCTGTCACTTTCCGGCTCTACATAATCAAGGCTACTGAAACTAGTGTCCATGAAACCCTCCCCTTCTGACTCTTCTCCAGACCCTTCTTCAAGCTCATCCCCCAATAGTTCTCTCCCCTCTTCTGACACCGGGTGCTCTATACGAGATTGTAATTCCATTAGCTGGGTTTCTTTTTTCCTCAATTCTGAAAAGGGATACACAAAATTAATGCTTTCATGTCAATGCTGAACATTTGATAATCGGCAGCCAAAATGCTAGTGGCAGTAGTGCTACTAGATGTGATGTATACTTTGCTATGACCCCATGTTTACAAATGTGTATATAACCTCGAATCGCATTAGATTTCAATTATAAGCATGCATGCAAACATACCAGAGTTTAGGGCCTTTACTTTAGGTTGATATTCCCCAATGCGATTATTCTGGTCAACAACTTTATTTCTTTGCAGCCGCAGTTCATTTCGTAATAGAGGACACTCGGTACAGCTTTCGAGTCGATTATCGGTCTGCATGAAGGCATCCTGCAGAAACAAAATCGGCACTTAGAACATGCAGTAAAGACTCGAGAAAGCTTCTTTTGATAATTATAAAGCAGGAAATTATTAGAACTTGAAAAAAGTACGGACAATTTTATTGCCTCTTTCTAATATTGAGTTTATGGGAGTTTTGTGTGGGCTTAGAGGCGTATTTAGTGCAGCGAACACTCAATCAAAGTCGCAAAAACGAATTGTCGTGTGTACTTTCGTAAACTAAATATTTTGGTCAGACAAACTACATATTCTGTGGTTTTTTTTATTGTATCATAAGAACATATATAGAATTCGATTTACCTTTGTCTTAGAGACGTTTTGATCCTCTTTAGCATCTGGTAGTTCCTCGAAACTGAGCATTTCTGTGCTGCTGCACAGGAGAGATGTGGCCGAAGCATTTTGCATCGTCGGCCAAGAAACAACCCCAACACTGTCCGTGCGGAGCTTCTTCACTTTTTGATCGATGAAGTCGTAACGTCTTTCAAAAGCTTCTGGAGCGAAATGCTCAGAACAAACTTTTGTGCTTTTAAATGGCTGCCAGCTATCCCACTTGCCGAGCTAAATAAAGTCTCCATTTTTGGCAGCGCTCTATTTCTACATTGGTTTTGGGCAAAATATTAGAAATACAACTTTAAAAACAATGAACTGATATGCATGCACTTTTGACCCGTAAACACTACATTATACACAAACATGTCAAGACAATCGTGTTTTCCGTAATTTTCTCATATTGTGTTACACATACACTACAATAATGACTATTATAAGGAAATATATACTATGTAAAAGGGGTATTTTATTAACTAACGTCAAAATGCTATTCAAAAGAAAATCGATAATTTTCGATGCCACATTTCTGAAATTAATCCATGACTGAAAATACTGGTGCAAAATTGACGAAAATGACTTTGGGTCAAATTCTCAATTCTCCTTTTATATAGCTACAGTGTAAGAATCGCTTATATCTGTTACTTTGTTATTGCACTCGACTCTTCAATTGTAAATAATTATCATCCACCATTCAAATGATTAGTATTCCTCACTTGCCCAGAAGTCAAACAGACTTGGTCTGTCAACCCAAATGATCACAGAAAACACAAATGAAAAGTTTCCTTTATATTATATATTACCTGCATAGACTCTGGTCCTTAGTTCTAAACTGTGGCAGTACTGTGAAGTGCACTTTGCACTTAATGGAGTTGCCCGTTCCAGCTCCGGGTGAATCACTGCTTCTGCGTCTTGAGCCCTCAGCTCACACTCTTGATGATAACACAGCTGATGAAAATCGCACTTCAATACTTGTTTCATTGTGTATGGAGTGCCCTCACATTTCACTTCATCCTCACTACATTTGCCACAGGAGCAAGCTTCAACTGGTGGAAACCGCATTCTCCTTCCCATGAGTGTTCGTCTATACAGTGGTGTCCTCCCAAAGCCCTCATCCTTCTTGCATATTCTGCAAGATCATCGCACTGCTGTAGACAACAGAAATGGTTGATTCTAGCATTCTTTACAAAGCAACCACACATTTCCAATTCACAGAGGTCAGTCAAGAAGGTGTTTGGGGCAGAGCGAAGGAGGGTATTCAAGTATGGAGGACATGTTGGACGAGCACATGGAATAAGTTGAAGGACTTGGCTAAGCCTAACAGTTCTCTGCTACCCAAACTGCAAGGCTAAAAGAAAAATTTCCAGAGGTTGAACATGGCAAGTGTGAATGTAAATGGTACAGCAACTGTGCTTCTCTTACCACAGCATGGCGATATAAAATGGTGATGTGCAAAGAATCTTAAGCCACATCAAAAATATTCCCACTCAGGGCTCGAAATAATTTCCGGATAGTCTCCGGACACGATGACCGGCCCAATTCATTTTAGCTCGGTCAGGTACTGTTTCTGGCCGGTCAAATTATATGAAATAAATAACTCTTAAAACAGGGGCCTATGAACCAAAACTGGCGTTATATAGATCGG
>JAODFW021369022.1:0-14479 GCA_027575235.2 Palythoa mutuki
ACTGGTTGATCACAACTCTGTCAATTTTTTCTGTTGTTCTCTCCGCTTTAGAGACAAACCAGGGAAGCAGCGTTGGTTAATGCGTATGGCTCAAATTTTCTTGTCCTTTCCAGTGATCGGCACAGACGGGAGTCATCAATGATTCTATTTTCACAGTTTCATTCCTTAAAAGTGCAACATACTTTTGACGAAGCTCGGGACCTTTAGGAATATAACAAAGCTTGAAATCGGCAGGGTTGTTGTGATAGATATTGTTACAACCACGAACGCAACAGTAAAATTTTGACGTTTTGTTTCTTTTCCAGTTGTGTTTGTATTAATGTTTTGAAGAGCTGTCCCATGTAACGATCCCAGGTGCCTTTGCGGTCCTAAACTCGCCCCAGTCCCAAACTCGTTTCTAAAGTGGCTAATTCAGTTACTCGTGATCGCTGTTCACCTGTTCGCCGCTGACCAACTGCGGGCGTTTGCATATCGTAACACAGCCAAAGGCTGAATTGTGTTAAAATTTACAATGACTGCCTATTGATAAAGATATACACGCTTTTTTTAAAAAAAAAGAACCAAAAAATTTTTCCGAGGCAAATTGTTCTTAAAGTTTTGGCGATTTCAGCCACAATTTGTTCCTAATTTGTCCTTATTTCTGTGAGCGGTTCTTATAGAAGAAAAAACAAAATAAAATAAAGTGAAGGTACTAGAAAATGAAACGCCTTGCGAAACATGTATTGTACGGCTGAATTAGAGGCGACCTTCACTGTTTGTTGAGCAGTCTTTACAGTGAATCTTTTTATGTTTTATCGCTAACTTTAAGTCAATTTTCTACCACAAAAACTTTCCTAGCTATCAAGCCTCAGTCTGAGCTTGTTCTTAAATTGTTCTTAAATTTTGGCAAGTTTGAGCCGAAATACTCGATTTTGATTACTTTACTTAACCCTCTTACTTTGTAATTCATTATAAATTATGTAATTTTGCACAACGACTGCAAAAACATAATTTGATGTCCAACAAGTAGCTCTAGAAACCTGCATTGGGTTGCTTGTGGTCTGAGGAAAGGTTGCATGACGAAACAAACGGCTGCGAAGGAGACTACCTGCCATGCAGCTTGGATCCTTTCTTTGCACCATTTATCTGCACCCTTCATGTTGTAGCCAAAAATTTTATAGCATGTGCACGTGTATATTAAACTAGCTATAAGTTGACCTCGATATTTTGCATGCAAGATAAAGTACCAAAAGTAGTAAATTTGTAACTAAAACTTAATCAAGAAATGTACAAAAACATTTTTATGTAAGTGAGCAAACATCCAAAACAAGTGGTTGAATGCCTAAATTCTCAGCTGTGCTGTTGAGATATATCGTATTTCGTAGGTACAAGTCGCAGGAAAATTTAGCTTGAAACTTCCATTCAATGTGTTTTATACAACGATAAAAGAACAAAAATCTCTTCTTGAGATACACAAGAAAAACCTAAAACGTTAAAAATTGTGTATGGATTAGTGTAGCTTTTAATTTACGTGAACTGCAGTATTTTTGTTTTTTGTTTTTTTTTTTTTGGGGGGGGGGGGGAGGTTGCAAAAGACCCCACTCCTTTATACGTTGAGAGTTAACCTGATTGAGACCCTTTCAGATACAAAAAATGTCGCTTTAACAGTATTATATCATAACATTATAACTCACAAACATGTGAAGCATCTAGTAAATTCGAATTTTGGGAAAGTAAAACCCTGAAGGGCAGTAAAAGGTTGTGTAACTTTTTACTTGGCCATTATGAACATATTTGAAAATACAATGTCCAGGCTGAAGACAAAACTGGGTATTAAATCATATATCCCACTTGCTAACGCTTTATTAGGCCACTTTTTTGTTCACTTAATTACTAAATTTTCTTACTTAAGCCCAACAGGATAGTATTCGTTGCTTTCTTACTTACCACATTCTCTTTATTAACCCCAATGGGTTAGTATTCAGTACTATCTTACTTACCGCATTCTCTTTATTAGCCCCAATGGGGTATTATTCGGTACTATCTTACTTACCACATTCTCTTTATTAACCCCAATGGGTTAGTATTTGGTACTATCTTACTTACCGCATTCTCTTTATTAACCCCAATGGGTTAGTATTCGGTACTATCTTACTTACCACATTCTCCTTATTAACCCCAATGGGTTAGTATTCGGTACTATCTTACTTACCGCATTCTCTTTATTAACCCCAATGGGTAGTATTCGGTACTATCTTACTTACCGCATTCTCTTTATTAGCCCCAATGGGGTAGTATTCGGTACTATTATACTTAACGCATTCTCTTTATTAACCCCAATGGGGTAGCATTCGGTACTATATTACTTACCGCATTCTCTTTATTAACCCCAATGGGATAGTATTCGGTACTATCTTACTTACCACATTCTCCCTATTAACCCCAATGGGGTAGTATTCGGTACTATCTTACTTACCACATTCTCCTTATTAACCCCAATGGGATAGTATTCGGTACTATCTTACTTACCGCATTCTCTTTATTAACCCCAATGGGGTAGTATTCGGTACTATCTTACTTACCACATTCTCCTTATTAACCCCAATGGGGTAGTATTCGGTACTATTTTACTTACCACATTCTCCTTATTAACCCCAATGGGATAGTATTCGGTACTATCTTACTTACCACATTCTCCTTATTAACCACAATGGGATAGTATTCGGTACTATCTTACTCACCGCATTCTCTTTATTAACCCCAATGGGTTAGTATTCGGTACTATCTTACTTACCACATTCTCTTTATTAACGCCAATGGGGTAGCATTCGGTACTATCTTACTTACCGCATTCTCCTTATTAACCCCAATGGGGTAGTATTGGGTACTTTCTAACTTACCACATTTCCTTTATTACCCACAATGAATAGTATTCGTTGCTTTTTTACTTACCACATGCTCTTTAATTACCCCAACGGGGTAGTATTTGGTACTATCTTACTTACCACATTCTCTCTATTGACCCCAAATGGGGTAGTATTCGGCACGTTGTTACTTACCACTCTCTTTATTAACCCCAGTATTCTGTGCTTTCTTTTTTATATTCTCTTTATTAACCCCAATGGGGTAGTAATTATGAATTTCTTTATTACCTCATTTCCTTTTTAACGCCATTTGGATATCATTCGGTAATTTGTACTCGGAGCTTATTGAGGATACTCAGGGCCTTTAACAAAGTTATCAGATCTTTTAACATTTTTATGTGTTTCTGGCCACAATCCCCACAAGTGAATGAATTTAAAGGGCCTGCCAAGGTAAAACGTTTCAGAACAATTACAGGACGTTCAATAAATTCAATGTGTGCCTTAGATTTAGCAAAATTGGATGATTTTTACTTAAAGAACAAAACACAAAATTGTTAGTGCTGTTTTTCTGCATCAAAACAAAACACCGCCTTTAGAGATGGCTACATTAGAGGCTAGAGTTTGATTATGGGTGTCTCAGAGCGGGGACTTCTTAGAAGGTGGGGCTTATGAAGAACTAGGAGAGCAAAAGAGGAAGTATGATAGTGTTCTGTGTGTATCTTAATAATAAACCCAATAACAGATCTTTCTTTAATAAGGGAGCGAAACGTAATGTACATTAAGGTTGTAAGAGTAATTATCTTAAATATCATTTTTTGTAATTTTTTGTCACCTTCCTAATATATAATCTCATTATCGGGATATATTAGGTTCTTTACACACATATCCTTGTGTAAAATTATTAATTTATAAAAAAGGGCTGAAAGGTTTGGTTATTTTTAGAATTTGAGCAAAGCAAGTTGAGAACTAGTTGAAATATCAGGTGCGAGTTTTTAGAGAACTGATAACACAAGTCCATCTCTTCAGTTGTATCTTAAAAGAACTTTGAAGACGAGGTTATATTATCACACATTAAACCCTTTCGGTTAAAAAACATAGTTTTAAAAATGATTTCTATTTAGATATAATTAAATATTATTTATTTATTTATTTGGTTTGCAATAAGGATATAATGTTAATTTCTTAGCATTGTAACCTGGAATGTTGTTTCCTAATCAAATGAAGTGCTACTGTTATTTACGTATTATTACTCATTCTATTGTTATTATTGTTTTTACTTTTATTATTATTATTATCATTATCATTGACTTTTATTATCATTATTATTATCATAATTATTTTTATCGTTTTCATCATTTTTGTTATTGTATTATTACATAAGTGTTACATTCTCAACTCTTGAGCTTGCCTTCGCTTCACTTTCTTGGCTCAGATTCTCAAGTTTCGTTAGTTTTTTATGTTCACATAAAGAAAAAGTCTTGTTTTCTCAACTTAAAGGAGCACTTTAATTGTTTATACCTCTACTGATAAAGGCATGAAAAGTGATTTTCGAGATTAATTTTAACATCATTGGTTAGCTTCTCCCGACATTGCTTATGTATTTAACGAAATGCGAATATTTCTAAACTTCGAAGAATCATCGGTGATCTGCCGTTCCATCATTGATCATATACACTTTAAACTCGCTTACAAAGAGATCACTGTACTGTAAACTGTAAATACCAGTTTTACAAGCGAAGTTTTTCCCTATCGTGAATGTGAAAAATCTGGTTATCAACATACACCTGAACAGACAACTTCATGGACATCTAACGCCGTTAACCGATCATCGGTAGGATACCTAAAATGTGGGAAATTCTGCAAACTAGCCGCTCCTTCATTAGATCTATGTCTTGTTTTACATTCCTTATAAGAATAATTAGACGAAAAGATCAAAGTTTAGGTGCATGGCAATAATAGATTCACACCTGAAAACACCTTATATAATTTCTTAACGTTTGGATGTTTGGATATTTGGATATTTGACCAACACGTATTACTAGCCACCTAATGCACATCGGACACTAGGCTAGGAAGTAAATAGTTGTTTGAAGCTTCTAGCTCACAGTTCATTTAAATTAATGTTGAAATTGTTTTAACGTTTTCAAATTTATGAGGAATGTTCGTAGTTATTAGTTCAGTATAACAATACTTGTTATGGTCTTTAAGCTATGTAGTAGATAGAGGTTTATACATCTCATTCTTTGCCAGGGGCCCTCCTACGTAAGGATATTTGCACAGTTTGCTGGTTTGTTTCATAGATACATGTGGTAATAAAGAACAAAGTGTAGAAATGTCTGGGCAAAACTAAATATACTTAAAGCAAAGAGAATATAAAGCCAATTGCTTAAAACTTCTTTACTGATAACACTTGACCGAATGATAAACTGTCTGATCGCTAGTTGACTACCGTTTTTCAGATTTTAAAACCATTGAAAAATTCTTGTTGTTGTCTAAATTCTTTGTTCCGTTAATTGAAGCGTTCCATTTTCTTCTTCTAAAATAAAGAAACAAACCCGTCATAAAAAATTAAAGTTTTGATTTAATTCCACAAATTGTTAAGTATCGCCCCACCTATAGACAACTCAAGAGCTTTTATTACTTTAACCCAGTTATTACATTCCAGTGCTTATATCGTTGTTATGTGTGGAATGTGTGGCAGTTTTCTTCAGTTAGCAGCTGTTAAAGGATTGCAACATCGAAACAACTAGGTTATCAATGTCAGAGTTATTTTAAAGACGCGCAAGTACGTATTCAGTTATCGGTATGAAATTGTGTGTGAGCAAATCGAATACATGACTCCATGTCCAACACACCCTCAAAAACAATTATTCTATTCATGACCTCTGAAAAATACTGTAGAAGAAATTAAAATGAATCATAAGTACAAGCCCTAGTGCAACGATACTATATAATCAGTTATGAATTCTGAGATACATGAAATGATCGATTCTTGGTCTATAAGTTTTATAGGTAAGTAGACAGTGAGTATATTCACCTTTCCCTGCTCGACTCGACCCACCATCCCAGCGGGAAACCCACTTGTCGGTCTCTTTCAAGTCAACACATTTCGGGTGTCATATTGTAGCAAAAACTCTTCTCTGTGTTTACTAATGTTTTTCTGCTTTAACTTTTCTGTTTTAGATGTTAAAACTTTAATATGAAATCTAACCGACACCACTAAAACATCTACAAAGGATTAGAGATGTAGCATTAAAAGCACAGAGACTTGACAATAAATCCTACCAAATAGATTAAAACGCCATTTTTCTGTTTTCAAGCAGTTCTTTCTAGTAAATGTTGCCATTTACCCGATCTCCAACAACAAATATTTCATATTTAAATGTATCATCTACTTTGAATAGCTCATTCTATGACACGAAATTGAAAGGAGAAAAAAGCTGTAGTTTAGCGTTCTAAAAACCCCTTCACAGGTGCACTGTGATCTTTCCACATAGACTGTAACTATTAAACAACAAACTCGATGGCGTTCACCAAGAACTCTTTAAGTTCTTTAAGTTTTTTGGGGGGCAGGTTTTTGCATTCTCGTTAAGGAACTGGCAAAGTTAGCCATTACATGTTGGGCTGTCCGAGAAAATTGTAATTAAAATCGATATTGACGGAAATTCTACGTTGGGGGTCTAAGGTCAGTATCCTTGAGGGAAAAATTATATCTTAAAACAGTAGATCTGTTTCTGATATCTTTTTCTAATAACAAGATGAGTGAGAAAAATCCGGTGTAAATTAAGCAAGTCTTCATTTTGCTGTCCCAAAACCTAACTAAATTATTGAATGATCATTTCTCTTGACTTCTACCCCAAACATATTTAAGCTCAGTCGTTAGCATTTTTAGTCACGTTTTTGCTTAATCATGTTTTCTGCAGAAATAACACCAAGATTGAGCATATTACGATACGATCAATTATGCATATTTGTGCACAAGGCTCTCATATCGAGGCAATGGCAGATGGAAAAAGAAAATCGCCTTTTAACTTGCGCAAGACAAACATTTGTAAATCAATACAGATCAAACTGACAAAGAAATCTGCTTTTTTGCAAAAACGTTTTTGCAACTTTCGCTTAAAACGTAAGAAATTAGGTAGCAGATAATGTGCCGTGACCTCCAATCGAACTTCCTCCATAGAATAAAGTTTGCACAATGAACCGATCAGCTATCAGTCATTTTTCGATTTTCCCCTGTGATTTACTTGTTTTTTTCTTTAAATGCGGAACCACCTTTTTTTCTGTTGAACATGCTGCTTCCAGTGATACAGAAATAATTAGATATCTATAGTTTTACATACATATATTTATGTTATGCGCGTACGTGTGTGAATATAAGCTTAGTTTCCTTTCTGTTTAATATTTTACTGAACTGGGATCTTGCGCAGTGAGTTTGCAATCAAATAAATGAATATCCGGGTTAGTTTTGTTATAAGCCGTTAAATACAAACAATATTTTGCAACG
Organism: Palythoa mutuki; assembly: GCA_027575235.2. NCBI lineage: Eukaryota > Metazoa > Cnidaria > Anthozoa > Zoantharia > Sphenopidae > Palythoa > Palythoa mutuki. The sequence goes on from JAODFW021369022.1 coordinate 7,351, forward strand.
AGAATAATTTACAAGTACCATGTTCAACGGAGAACAAGAGAATTCATTAAAACACTGAATTATGCAAAGCAACTTACTGTGCAATTTTGGCCACTGGCCAGCTCACTTGCAAGTAAGCTGCATGCAGTATATGGGATGGCGCCAACAAATAATTCACAAATATGTACGTCTCTTCACATACATTTATATCGTACAAAACGCGATTATGCAATGAAGCAAAACCATTTAAAACTGAAAAATACATTTTAAAGAGTACAGAGTAATTTCTATAAAAGGACTTTCGTCGGATACGTTTTTTAAGTTCTCACTTTTTACGTTTCCACTCAGTTACAAGTGGCTAACATCTTTATGTAGCCTTTTTTCTCTTTACTTGTTAATGATTTTTTATTTCTACACTGCAAAGAAATTCTTTGAACGTTTGTTGCATGCATTATTCATCCCAATCAAAAACTCATTTTTTCTTGAATTCTTAAATATGATTTGACATTTATGAGTTCCTATTTTATGACTGATATTTAAAGTTTTTCTGCCACCTGCTCTGTCGGACAAGTCGCATAAAATAGTAGCCTTTTAAACTTTTGTTTTGAATTTTAAATTTCATTGATGAGATTAGGCATTTCATAAATGCGGTTTTGAACTACTACTCATCATAAAAAATAGAGTTATTTTTGTTTATGATTAGTGAACATTCTCGACAAATGCCATCACCGATTTCAACGCTTTAAGGTATGTTTTAAATGAAGCCTTGACCAAACACATGGAATATCAACTGTTTCGGGGAAACCATACTAACGAGTAAATGTCAAAGGTTAACGATAAACAATAATAAACGAGAATGTGTTTTGGCCCGTTTCGTCGATATAAAAAAGACATGCTTTGCCGCAGCCCAGCCTCCATTGTCCCCAAGCGCTGTATTTAATTTGCAGTAGCGTTTGACCACGCCGTTCTAATAACTCGGTAGTTTTTGAGTTTTAGCTTTAAAATTTCAGCTTTAATCTCGATTAGGCATGACAACAAAACCGATAAACACAACAGGATGTGCTTCGACGAATCGTGAAATGTTTAAAGTAAACACTTAACTGAAAAACAGTTTCTATTGTTCAAACTTTCCATGTTTATATCTCATTACACTGTCACCACAACGAATTTAAGAAATAATGGATGCTTTCACCTAGAAAGGTTTCGCCTAATTTCACTTTGGCGTGACGTTAGAAGTATTTTGCAGCTGACTAGTTCTCTTTACACAAAGAAGATTCACTCAAGTGTGCTTTCACTATCAATATATATAGAATAAGGGAAGGCTGAAACCGGCGCTGTCGGAATAGAAAACTTTATAACAAGCTGATTAAAACTTACCGTAATTAATACAGGATGCTGCTCTTAACCCTTTAGACTAACTGAAGCATTCCTTAAAACTTTCAAAGAAGAAGTTTGTACCATGAAGGTTGAGAAAAATGAGATAAAGTACAAACTTGCTCCACACTCACTTTTAGATGACTTTCAGTCGCACATGCTGTATTTTGCTATTATGTTGAAACAAGTTCGCCACCCGTGTAAATAAGCCAACCAGGAACAGAATTTCTACAGTTTCGTTATAAAAAAGAAACAAGAACATGTATCCACGGCTGATCGACAGCCCGTGTCGTGCTCAGCCGGAGGCGAGTTTAATGATCGGCTGGGTTTTATCCTGCCTGAAATTTGGTAAATCTTTCCAACAGGCGTATGCACTTGTCTCTCAATTTTGACGGAATTTCGCATGATTTGAACTATTGTTCAAAAATAGCTCGTTTAGTTTATAAGCTTTCTAGAGAAGATAATCAGCGTTAATCAACAAACTTATCACATTATCATCTTTAGTTACCCGAGGTTCTATAACAGTTATTATTCCGAATGATAATTAAATACCTGACCTAAATTCCCTTTTGACAGACAGCTATTAATTTGCAATTAGAAGGACCAACATATAGAACCAAGTTCTAACTTTATTATCCTTAATCATAAAATGTCCGCTCAAACATCTTCGAGTCACAACAAATGCAAAAGAAATCATAAACATTATTAAAACCTGGACCACATAGAGTGTCGTTGCAGTCTTATGCAAATCGCGTTTTAATTTTGAATGAAGGACGGTCAAGAACTTTGGTTACTTACGCAATCCCCAATCTTAAAATGCTTTTAAAGTTTAAATTTTAAAACCTCTATGCCAGAAGACACAGTCGAGGTTTTTTTGTGTTTGCTACAAGATTTAAACCGTAAAGTAGTTTTAAATCTTAACCCCGCAGCTAGAAGAGTCAGAAAATTGTACTCTTAGCGATTATGCTTTATATTTACTTAGCAGACATTATTATCTCGATTAATGAGCACGCCAACGTGCTACCACAACGTGGCTGGAAAGTCATTAATGCAGAAGTGCGCGCGCCGTTTAAGGCGTAGGGCTTCGCTGTTCCGAAGCGGATAGCGGCAATAATGTTAATTTTTTGATCCATGTTTCTTTTCCTATTAAACCTTATAAAGATAGAATTTTGCTTCCTTTTTGGGGGTTAACAGTTTCATTTTCTTGGAAAATGATAATTTTATAACAACCGTAAATCTTTCCTTGATAAAGAAATTACTTTTTGAACTAGGAAGAAAGGCAACTAGCTGTTTTAAGCAAACCGGCCTGATCTCCTATATTTTGAATCGCACATAGTTCATATAAAGCGTTGAGCAAAATGGATGACTAAATATTACATTTTATTTAGCAAAACGCTGATGGACATTAATGGCAGCTAGGTCTGAGACACCACAATAATTTTTAGTGCAGCTTAAGGGAGTAAAGCGAGTTTTGGCACACAGATTATGCCGATTAGAAAAGATATTAGTTGGTCAGTTTGCAGTGAAGACATTCCATCCATAAGAAATATTTATTGCTAACGATACCGCTGTCACTCATCGATATTCGTTTTCCGGCTGACTTTCGCAAGTATGCTTTAATTCTTGTTATGATTGGCGAATATTGGAACAAAAAGAATCACAAAGAAATGAAATACACACAGTCAGGTTTTGTGCCAAAAGATGACAAGCAGTCGTGGTCATCGCTTACATGGGGTAAGCAGATAGCAAAATCAGCCAGTAATTAAAACTTGCAAAATGGAACGTAATCACGGTCGTGTCTTTGAAACGCTTACGGGCTCCACCAATATGTTTTCTATCAAGAAGCGCCCACAAACGCAAACAGTGTAACTTGAAGCAAGCCAATCGTGTTGCCTGCCGCATTGAGAAAGAAGCTAAAAAATGGATAAAACAACTGATTCAGCATGTCATACTAAAAGTAAAACAACAGTAAAAACTGACATAAAATGACACTCTCGAAACAAAATGTTTCTTCGGATATTAAACTGATATATAATATGATGAAAAGAGTGAAAACTATCCAGTTTCACATAATATAACATAAAATTGTACAATAAAAACAAAAGCCTGTGAGCTTTGCGATTTTTTTAGTCTATAATAACCACAACTCATCACTGAGTGTAGACGTCTTTTAGTCAAATTGATTTGGTGCTAGCCGTATCAATGTTAATTCAAAACCATGTTTGCTGGGCGTCATCGACGTCGTTATTCCGAATTAACCAAGTATAAAAGTGTTTCTAATTTCATGTTGTCTAATAGAGCTAAAGTACGCTAACTGCCTGAAGGAATGGTTTTCAGCCCGACAGGGGGTCGTTGCACAACACTGAAAACCTGCTAGGCACTGTTAGTTCATTCTCAAACAATGCAATGTAAAAAAGACTCAGAATATAACAAAAGCGCTAATTCTTTTAAATACCAAACCTTCCAGATTCGGTCACGAACTTTGCAGTCGTAAATCATGTAAATGACTTAATTAGCTACTATACTTGTTTTAGAGATTTTAAAACTAAGGTCCAATACTTCATTTCAAAGCAAATCTACTGTTTGAACACTTTATTTATATAGCGTGCAGAGTAAATAGCACTGATAAAGAAAGTAAAAGATAGAACAAACACGCATATGTTTAGTTGTTAATTTAGCACGTTAGACTAAGATAGTTCCATTGGAAGGGAGTTGTCACTTCCTCCTAAATCATCACCGGCTCCACAATAAAATGAATCAGAATTTTATTTGAAACTGATATGATGCCAATAGAGATTGTGTAGTTCACTCAACTACAAGAATATCAAATAGGTTTGTAGTGGGACTAAGGCACGAGAAACCTCTTCCACACTCACAGCTGTAAGCAACAATACTTCGTTCTTTCAGAGCAATAAAAGAACAAGTGAGGGGGCTACAAAATATCAGAATAAAGCTGCGTTGTTCAAACATGTATTCTGTTTTAAGGAACCAATTAATGCCGTAGGGTTTTTCACAAAAATTAACAAAGCTGTAAGCTGATGGAGATGATCAGGAGATGAAAAACCAATTACCTAAACAACTCTAGCACTTTCCACGTCTAATTTAACTAAGATTCTGCTGGCGATACTGATATTAAACTAATTTCGGACTTTGCTCTTTCCAAACTCATTTAGATTGACCCACTGATGCTTTAATTAAATTGATAATCATAACGAGAAATAATTCTATTAAGATACTTACACTTAATACAGTTTGAAAAAATTGTTAATTGAACAGTTCAGCCTTTGTAACTAGTATCATAATTTTCGTTGATTATTTGTTAGCAATAAAGAAGGAAGTGGGCTCTTATCAGGCACATCTTTCAGGTTAATTATGTCTCAAGAAACTAATTAGTATTAATTACGGCTCTTCTTGGCAATTAGTAAAAATTTAGATAATATTTATTTAAAGATACCAAAAGATATACCATTTCATTTCACCTAGAAAGCATCATTCCCAGATATACCTCACTACACAACAAAATGCCTTTTTAGCACGGTACGGTTCTTTTCTGGTTGGAGATACTGTTTATAAGGCGTCACCAATGATAAAACTGAATCAGGAAAGGAATAGAGCGGTAATGGCAGTCAATTTCAAGGACGAAAAATGAATTGAATTAAGTTTAGCTGAGATGTTTTTTGAGGCAATTGCTTTGCAAAAGCTTTGGGAACCGATTTAGCTTCCTTTTTATCAACTGCAATCTGTTAACTCTTTTTGATGCTAAAAATGTCATTGCAGAGTTTTTTAGTTGTTTTTTTCCATAGAAAGGGCAAATTAGTACTCAAACTAAAATCATTTTTGTTTACTAGCAATTTTTATAGAATTCTATCAACTGAAAATTGCCCTACTAAATATTGTAGAGCTCTTTATCAGAAAATATTTGGGCTATTGAGATAAATTGAATTGATCTTTCAGGAAGACTGATATATGTAGGTTTTCCTCATTTGCAATCAATGGCAGTATCGGTACCTATCGCGTTCAGTTGTGTTTTTCAGGCTCGTTCACTAACCATCGGCATGTAGACGGCCAAGTTAGACAAAGAGGTGTTTTCTGTTCAGATTATAAACCGTTTGCTTAACTTAAATTAAACTTTTGTGTATATCAATATCATTTTCAATTTCACTCACTAGCTGTCAGTCTTAACTCTTCAGTTAAACTCCGCTGGAAAGATACGACATAATACAACCAGGCAACGGACACTTTTTGCAGTTAATCAGTTTTTATTCAGTAATGCAAAAAAATAATACACTTCTTTAATACGAAGTAACCGCCGAGTCCAAACGAACTATTATTTGAATAGTCTAGCATTCTGATACAGAATGGAAAAACCTTGTTGTGATTACAAATATAACAGGTGGCTAAAACAAGCATGCACTAAATACCATAATTGGAAACGAAGCTGTTCAAACAGCTCGTGAGTCAAAACTGTCATGCCCACCATGGGAGGCAAAAGTTTATTGCAGCGTTGAATATTTGTTTAATTTTTAATTTTAAAATGAAAGCGAATATGCTGGGCCAATTAGTTCTTACGGTTGATTAATAGTAAATTGTTAGTGGTAACATTGTCAGTCAGTTTAATGCGGTATAATATATCAATTGTCTAAGTGCCGGTTCTTCTCTTAAAACATTATGAGAACAGAGAGCCAAGGTTTGCTGTCATCTACCACGACATCAAGGAGTCAGCAACATTCGAGACAATCTGTGTAAGTCTTTTTAACACGGGCAATTTAAGGGTGTGAAGTGTGCATCCAAAGCACCTTGACTATCTAAAACATGTGGACAAAGTATAACAATCAATCAGCAGCTATTATTCGTCCTAATTATAAAGAAAATGAAAGAATCTTACTAAAGAGGTTGACAACAGAACTACCATTTAAATTTATCCCTATAAGTTCATAAATTTTGATAAATATCTACTTCTAAAGTCTAAATGTCACTTGTAACTAAAGCTAAGAACAAAAAAGTTTCTGAACATTAGTTTACTATATTTACCTGCAAAATCGACAATATCTTCCACGCTAATTGATTCCAGCGAACTGTCATCAAATTCTCCGTCTTCCGAGTTTACTGAAAAAAGTGAATTTTAGGGATTAAGAGACAAAAAGGTTCCGCAACAAAGGAATAATGACACGAAAGGGCATGAAAATTAAATTAGAGATGATTATCTTTTACATTCTAATCTGCGAAATAATATCCTTACCATCAAAATCAAAAAGTTGTTGCCAGGTGTTAGCCAATAGTTGTCTCTCGTCATTAAGACAGTCTTCGTCCTTTGCCATTTCACTACCATTTTCTGAAGATTCAAGTACCTCAGTTAAGAAGGATATGTACGTTGCTGCCCTCCAAATCGTCTCAGTTTTAGTTGGCTTTTTTTCATGAGGTAGTAGTGGCAATAAATTACGAAGTGCATCAATCTGCGAGTTTAGAATATGAACTCGTTTTCGTTCTCTTGCATTAGCAACCCGCCGTTGCTTACTTATTCCAGTTAGCCTTGGACCTCGTCGTTTTATTTTCTTTTTGCCTTTCTTTTCATCTGCAGCCGAGTCAAGTTTTTCATCCTCGTTCAACAAGAGAGACTCCAGCTCGTCTTGAACGCTGCACATATTCAACTTGTTCGTCAAGCTGTTCGGCGGCCCAGTCTGCAGTTGCTGTAGGCAGCGAGGCTTTTTATAGGCATAGGGTGAAATCAATAAAAAACAAACTTTACTCTATACAATGTCACGCTTCCACGGAGATA
>JAODFW021370057.1:0-14469 GCA_027575235.2 Palythoa mutuki
GAAAACGAAAAACGAATATGGAAGTTCGACTTTTGTTTTCCTGTTTCTTAGGAAAACGGTTGGCACTTAGGTACACGCATTCTTACCTTACTATCAAACGGGTTTGGAACTTCGTAAGGCAAAGAATTGGTGGCAAACAAAACGCTCAATTGCGCTGATAAAGTATATAATAGAAAAGTTACTTAAACCATATTTTAGAGAATTTTATTAGCTTTCTAGGTTTAGGGATATCCGATGCATAGTTAAGGAGTTTAGGGTTGATAAGTAAAACATCTCTCAAACTGTACATTTTAATAGCTAGAAAAGCCAGTTTAGTAAATTGAGTGTCGCAAGGCAATGATCGTGCGCTTTTTTGATTGTATCTTATAAAAGCGCTGTTCTTTTCGAAATTTTGCTGCTGCAGACCTGGTTGTAACAATATCCATTGCAACAATCCTGCCGATTTTAAGTTTTATTGTATTCCTATAGATCCCGAGCTTCATCAAAAGTATGTTGCATGTTTGAGGAATCAAACTTTGAAAATAGAATCATCGATGACTCGTGTCTGTGCCGATCACTGGGAATGATGAGAAAATTTGAGCCGTACGCATTTACCAACGCTGCATACCTGGTTTGTCTCTAAAGCAAAGAGAAAAAAAGAAAAAAAAATGACAGAGATGTGATCAACCAGTTCAAAAGAAAAAGAAAAGTAAAGGATGACGATGATGAAGCAATCAAAGAAATCGAGGGCACTAATTGTAACACAACAAGGAAGAGAAGCGAAACATTGGCGTAAAGTGTAATTCAATACAGAGACTGACTTGAATTTCGAACAATTGAGTCAGCTGGAAAAGAAATTCAAGCTCTTAGACGTGAAGTGCAATATTGTAGAGATGAAAACAATCAAACTGCGAGCTCAGTTTGACTAAGTAAAGTATGGAGGCAGCGACAAAAACATAGAATTCATACGGGACCTACGAGCTATTCCATGTTGTCAACTCGTAATTGAAAATAGAAAAAAATATATTAGATTTCTAAAATACGCATTTAAAACCTCAAAAAGCATCGGAAAATATAGACAGTATATTACAATGCACTTTTGTCGAAGCTCAATGAGTTTTCTTGTTGTTTGAGCGCTTCTACACAATAGCCAACGCCGCAAAATTGTGCAGTTACATACCTCTATTGGACTTCGAAGCTTTGCCCCTGGAATACTTTCCTCTGTTTGCCAAAAATCACTTTTACTCGAGGTAAGCTGATATCCGTACGCCTCAAACACTGCACTTCATTAACTCAAGCAAGCTAGAAAAAAAAAACCATGAAATTATTGAAATGAAATTCCTTATTTTTTCTAAATACTGTTTCACACAATGCGATTGATAATTCCGTGTTTCATAGGATGCCGCAAAACCAAGTGACAAAAAAATACGAATTATTCGTTGTGCTTATAGAATACTCTATTATGGTATCGACTAGAAAGAATTTCATGGACATTTTGGTAAAAAGCTCAGATAATATGCCTGTATCTTAGAGGCTATAATAGTAAGATTTCATAAATATAAAAGGAAGTTAAATATTTAAATGCAGTTGCGAGAAGGCGTTTGATTGTATGATCGGCGTTGGTTTTATTTGTATATATTGAAAGCCTCAGTAAAAATTGCCTTGACGAGTTGAGTTTTTAAATTTCTTGTTAGTATATATATGAAATTTGAATTTGTAATGAAATTAGATTTTCTATGACTAATTTGGTTTGATAATAAATAGAAAGGAAAAAATGTTTTGTCAACGAATTTTAAGTGTAATAAGATGGGTTATCATTTTACTGAAATTAAGTTTTTGTCGTTTATTGTCTTTGTACAACCTCTGCATGTGTGTACTACCCTCAATACTGATCAGTTAATAAATTTTAAGTGGGCTTAAGGTTAATTGTTTTGTTTTGTTTTTGGTCTTTGTGTATACCGTATTTATTCGAATAAACCCAGCCCTCGATTAAACGCCGCCCTCGAATAAACGCCGCACCTGAGAACCAAACTATTAATAAACGCTGCCCTCGAATAAACGCCGCACCCTGGAACAGACAACAAACTAAAACATTAAATTCATGACGTTCACATTTTAGAAGCGCAGAGCAGAGTTGTTTAAAACTATAAGTTTAAAGTTTGAAAGTTAGTTTAAAGATTTCTTACGCGTTTGCAAGCGCAATAAGTAAAACTGTAGGGAGTGATCGGTACAGCCAGACAAAGTCATATATCATTTTTCCTCTTTTTAAAGTAAAGTTACGGTTGGTTGTTAAAAAAAAAATAAACAGCATTTGAAATAAACGCCGCCCTCGAATAAACGCCGCACCCAAATCATGAAAAATTTGATAAACGCCGCGGCGTTTATTCGAGTAAATACGGTATTTATAGTATGCCTGTTGCGTGACGAATCTTACTTCACATTCGTTTCCACACCAAAAGGTTTTTATAAGTTAGATTTATTCCATAATGTCTAAAGAAGACAATGAACAGCCATCTAACGCCGGTAAGACACAGCCAACCAATTGCAGTCGCTCTTCGGAATGGGAATAGAATTTTTTGGTCTCTTAAAGGAATACCTTACCGAGAAATTAGAGAAAAAAGGCAAGCAACTGGAATTCGAATCAAAAATTTAAGAAACAAAAAGTAACTCAGCTAAAATGTAAAAGTAAAAGTAAAAGTAAAAGCAGTTTGAGTCGAAATCCGAGGTTACAATGACCTTCATGAAACTGAGAACGTTACCTGGGCGTCAATAAACATATTTAGTCAATTATTGCGGTCAACGGCGACTTAACTGATATAAAATTGACACAAATTGCGATCCTCCAATAGTTACTAACCATGCTACATGATCCTCCAATAGTTACTAACCATGCTACAGCTCCACTGATGAACAAATTACACGATCTCATTAGCAACCACGCCCTGACTCAACATGGGCTCTTAGACGGCACAAGGAATGTTATTAGCAACTATACAATCTAATATTCAGTGTTTTACATCTATAGTCGTTTTTTCCAAGAACTAAAACTCTGTTCCTGCGGACGTTGTGTCTTCCTACACTCATAACTCAATTAGAAACAGTCCGCTATGCCAGCCGTAAGATCGGCGAAGGTACCAAGCGGCTACCTTTGCAGGTTTTAAGAAAACTGCTGACAGCCTTCTCAATATTAGAGATCTAAATGAGAGTATTCATTCTAAGTTCTAATATAAGTTCTAAAAAGAAAAAAAAAAGTCCAGAAGCGCCTGAAGTTGATCAAGATATCACAAATCGAATTGAGGGTGTTGAACAAATACGAAGTTGCCAGTAGCCTCCGACTCTGAAGATGAGAAAAAAAGTTGAAGAAAGCGAGGCAGGCCACAAGTAAAAGACACCACTACACCGGGAAACAGGGAAGGAGGAACCAGAAGTTTGCAGTAAATACTCTTCGGAGCAACGGGTTTTTTCGTGGCGAGTCGGTATTTCATCATTGTTTTTTTTTATTTTCCCTCTCTAATACTTTTTCTCTTCATGATGGTTCGAGCGTGTCAGTAAACAACCTCGTTTAGTCTTCCGTGTGTTTTGTTGCAAGATTTAAAAAGTAAATGATCTGTATTCGTTTGAAAGACGTGAACCATAACCTCCTCGCAGATGTTTCTCGTGTCAGTCCTTCCCAGTTCCCTCCCCCACAAACGTCTGCTGGCCCGAGCCGAACATTCCATTCCCATTGTTTTCATAACCCAAAAAGCCAGCCAATCACTATAAACCTTTAAAACGTGGCATTGTCGGGAAATGAAAAACCTGTCAAAACAGTTATGAAAATTCGGCGCGTTTGTGGCACCAAAAAATACATTTGAATGACAACATTATATGTAATTTGTAGCTTAAAAATTCCGTTGTAAGACAAGAATAAAAATCTTTTGGAAAACTTTTTATAATCACCTGAAACTGATCAATTTAGCGCTGTCTATCGATGTTTTAAACAATTTATTCAGACAGCGAAATATTCGGTCCACACAAATCGTGCACTTATAAATGTCTGTTTAATTCAAAACACTAAAAAGGCCAAGCGTTGCTGATTGGAAAGAAGAAGAGAAAACCAGTTTTGTTTGTAATGGGAAAGTTCGCAAGACTCAAAAGACTAAGAAAGTTTACAAATCAGTACCTGATGTAGCCAATACTTGAAGTTTTAATAATTACTGCCACTTCGCCTTCGGGAAGACAGGGATCGATGGCGCCGAGTCTTCACACTAGAAACTACACCCCTTTACAAACAGTGTACATTGCTTTTCAGTCATGTAATGATTCCATGTCACTTCTGAGTCACAACTTTAAATCCTCTGGCTCTGAATTGTCGACTTCCACAAATAAAAAAGCGAAATTACTATAAAAATTCTGAGTTCTAACTATTCTGTTATAAGTATCTTGTAGAAGCAACATTTTTTTAAAACGTGTCTCAAATGCATGGATTACTGCTTGCCAGTGACGGTTATTAAGAGATTCTCTTGAATTTCGCACACATAAACTTTCCTGGCTTCTCAAACTTTGCGATTTTTTGAAAACCAAAACCAAAAAATAAGAAAGGGCCTGAGACTAGCCACCGAAAAATAGAAGCTAATTTTGATTGGTCAGTTTTGGGAATGGAATGTTCGGCTCGGGTCAGCAGACGTTTGTGGGGGAGGGAACTGGGAAGGACTGACACAAAAAACGTATGCGAGGAGGCTATGTGAACCATAGACCCTGTCGGCGATTTTGATATTCTTTTGTCTACATTCCAATTAAGCCCTACTCGCCTCGTCCTTGTGTTAAACTTTCAAAAGAATATGTTACTCTAAACGGGGCTGGTAAGGCTAATATGAATGTAGACAAAATATATTAAAATCGCCGCCAATTATCGATAGGTTCTATAGCCATTCGGAATTCTGATGTGTCTGTATAGGAAATATCATCAGAACGAATGCAGGAAAAAGTCAGATGCCCTAAGCGGTAATCATAACTAATACTCACTGATTTCATGACTGATGTTCTGTCACTGAGCTACTGAGGCAGCTACAGTTGTATGGCTCGGTTTTGAAATTCTGGGATTCTTGAGTCGCATTCAAGCTCTTTAAGCTCAGGATTAAGTTTTTAATCTATGTTCCTGTTTCCTTCGATCTCATTGCTTTCCTTGGTACAATATGGTCTGGAATTTTGGAGTTGACATGTTTGTTTTATTGGTAAATCCGAACAGTAGTTTGGAAGCATTGCGACGCTTTACTTATGATAAATTTACTCTTTAAAATTTATTTTAACCCAGGGTAAAGGTTATCGTATACCTTCACAACCTCGTACCCAGGCTAAGAGAGAGGACCCATGCGTGGGAACGAGGTTGATACCTTCAGGGCTGTTTTGCGTCAGAACGATATGTAGTGCATCTGTTTTAAATGGTAGATACCTTAACCCATGACAAATTAAAGCTTATAGAGCCGGCTTTCGAACTATATTACAATTTTTCAATTAAAATCAATTTTTAGATTTTTTACGTTGTTTAAAAATAAGCGACAAAATCGCCTTTCGGAAGTTACAAGTCCAAGCGATTATTAACTTGATGATTTAATCAGTCCGCCAGTTTCCAGACCAAAAGTGCTAAAAAAACGTGTCTGCGTTTTTTTCATAATCAATTAGAGAGAAAAGTTATGGCGCTCTTTCGAATTAGGGTTTAAAAATAGTCAAGAGATCGTACAAAAATTGCTCTAAAACAAAAAGATTTTTGAAAAACAAAAAAAGGAGACACGTTTTTGTTCTTCACATATTAAAGAAGCTACTATGAAAATTTTAGGGGAAATAAACAAATTCCCTTTGAGTTGGAACTCTGGAAAAGCGACTTTGTCGCTCGTTTTTGGAGAATGGATAAAATTTAAAACTTCATTTTAATTCAAAATTTTTAGTACAGTTCGAAAGCCAGCTCTATAAGCTTCAATTTGATATATGGGTTTAGGTATCTACAGTTTAAGACAGATGCACTGTACATATCGTTTTGGCGCAAAACACCCCTGAAGTTGGTTTTCAGAATCGAGACCTCCCGCTTCTGATGAAAAAGCCCTGAGAACCAGTCGCGGGCCAGCTGAACATCTGTGTTAGCTTAAGTGTGGGTTACCTGTGGCCAACATAAAAACATGGCGTGTTGGGGTTTTAGTGAAGACGTTTTCTATTGTGGCCTTATAATTGTGCCAGTGGCAATTATTTTTTATCTCACTTACCATTTTATGTTCCCACTTCATTATGTGAAAGGTGTGTCAAATCGCTATGTGTTCATCTCCGGCTGTGACAGCGGATTCGGCCACCAACTGGCGGTTCGCTTAGATGCACATGGTGTTAATGTTGTGGCTGGCTGTCTTACAACGGAAGGCGCTAAGAAACTCTCAGAAAAAGCATCAGAGAAGTTAAAGACAGTCTTATTAGATGTGACAAAAGTCTGTGATGTGAAGAAAGCGTTTGACTATGTGGAAAGCATTTTACCTCCCACATTAGGTAAAGTATCGAGCTGTTAGTGTTAAGTACACGTTCCCAGCTAGCAGCGTCACGCCATGTGAAACCTCTGTTACCAGGGAATAGTACATAATTCTTGTTTAATGTTACATTCCGAAAAATCGAAAGGCCTCATATTCTCGGAGTTAATGATCATCAAAGACCCAAGCTTTGTACAAATCAGACTTCCCAAAATGAATAAGATGCAGGATTAGATGATATATAAGATGTTTCGCTGTTTCGAACTAGTGATCCTCAGTAGCTGGCTAGTATTTCATTCACGCTGTAAAAATATATCTTAGTTTATATTATAAAAGGAAATACTGGATACTAGTTAGATTAAAAATTATTGGTCAGAATAGCTATGCCATTCTAAAATCTAGCCAGTAGTAGTTTCACATGCTATACAATTTTTATCAAAAATCTCAGGTCAGTCTCACTTTGAAATATGTAATAATTGTGAAATTATCATTGTGGAGTCAACAATATCCACAACAGTTGCCTTTAATAGTCTTTTTGGTCGAATGCTGACACCAGCTACAGCCTCGAGTATTTGTACTTTATCCATTGTAGAAGCTGCCTTATCATAATCTAAAGACTAATGCAGTAAAATTCCATTTCTAAGAGCCTACTTTTCTGAACTTTGGCAAAATAGGACCCTATACTTTGGGGTAAATTATTTATTGGAAAATTGGAAAAATAGGTTCTTAGTTAAGTACTTAATATTTAATGGGGAACAGTTGAATTGCCAGGAATACATGCCTCAATTGAATCTTCTGTACAGTGTTCAAATACAAACAATTATTTGGAGTTGTTTACAACTTTCCTTGATCCAAAGGTCAAGGAAAACCATTAAAGTGTGCGCATACTTTTCGGTTCTGAATTTTGTATAAATTTCGGCTATACTTCTTCCTTTACACAAAAATTGAAAACAAATACATGATATCAAAAAAATTTCAAGTCGGAAAAATATAATTTTTGATTCACAAGCTCAAAACATCGGTTCGTAAATTGTGAATTGTGATTTGCAAATTTGAACCATGTGAATTACTGTATAATTGTTTAGTGTTGTTTAGTGTTGTGTTTCTGTGTGGCCTAATCGTGTTTATGATCATGAATTTCGGATGTCAAAATTTTTATTTCAGGAAAAACTCAGTTTTAAGCCGCAACCCCCAATTCGGAATGTTGTTACTCACCATATTCTGAAATTTTGTTAAAAAATGGTACGGCTTAAAAGTGAATAACTACCGGTAGATTCATCTTTGGCGTAATAATCAAGGGTAAGGGTTATGGTTAGAGTTAGGTTTACTTATTAATTTTTCCATAGTTCTGTGCCTAGTGCTTGCTGTTATGCCAGCTGTGATTATCACACCAGAGATGAACCAACAATTGTGAACATTGCTTTACAATCAGAATGAACAAGCTGAATGGATTATGATTGAATATCTCAACAAACGGTTTAAGAGAAGTCTTGAGCAGGTTTGATTCCCCAACTGCATTTCGGGTTTTCACTGATTTGCCTCAGTTTTCACAATGCTATGAAAAGTCGAATTGTCAAAAACCAAAATCCCAATGTTCCCCTAATGGATAATTGTTAAAAAGGTTTTGTAATAAAATATTATCAAAAAATTAGCTTTCTACAATTGAACTGTTGCTCTTCTCAGATAAAATGAGTTAAAATGACAAACAGGGTGGATGATAAAAAGAAAATTAGCATAAAGATTATTAAGACCTGGGAAGTTAAAATAATTAGTCAAGAACATATTACACATTTTAACAATTTTATTATTTACATTTTAAAAATACTTATATGTACCAGTTTTTTTATTGTTAATCCTAACATTAATGCCTCTATGGTTATTTTTTCCATTCTGATTTGATGGGTAAGGAAATTAAGATCTATTATGCAAAATTGAAGAGTGACTTTAAATATAATGTAACATAGTTTTAAAATCTTTTTATTTATGTTAAAAAATGTAATATATGTAAGCTTTTAAAATAGTTCAAAATGTAAAAATGCAATTCAAACAATCAGCTGCCAAAGTATTTTCAATAAACTACTTACTTAGTACTTAAAACTTGAAGAACCACTTTAAAGTAAATATATGTATTCAAAACTTTCACTTTTTTGAACTCCTATATTTTTAAGGTCTGTGGGGAGTTGTAAACAATGCAGGTATAGGCAACCCAGGCCTGACAGAGTGGCACAGCCTTGAAGACATGAAGCAAGTTGTTGATGTCAACTTATGGGGTACAGTTTCAGTTACAAAAATGTTCCTTCCCTTGGTGAAGAGAGCTCATGGCCGGATTGTAAATATTGGAAGTGCAATGTCCCGTGTTTCTCTTCCTGGAGCTGTTGCATACTGCATGTCCAAATTTGGTGTAATAGCTTTTTCAGATGCATTAAGGAACGAGATGAAGGGTCTTGGAGTTTCTGTTCATCTCATTGAGCCAGGGTTCTTCAGGACAAATTTAACAGATCCTTCTAAACAGAAACAGTACTTTAGTGAACTGTGGGCAAATCTCAGTGAAGATACTAAACAAACATATGGAAAGGATTTCATTGCAGAAGGTTTGTGGTTCTAAAGTGTTAAATTGTAAGGAAAAGACCCTATTTATTATGATATTGTTATGCTGATGCTTTAAATGACCAGATTAGGGCAAAAGATTAAAAAAAGAATTCTTATTAATTTTTGTTTTGTCAAAATCTCCTTTTTGTGGACAAAAATTCAAGTTAAAAGGGTCAGAAAGAGGAAGCAAGCCTGTCAATTATACTTTAATATTGGATTGACTAAGACCTGTACTTTGTAAAAAGCAACTCCTACAGTTAGCTTGTTGTGTTAAATCTCTGTTTAATGCCACCTAACCTCACCCCCACAGGTACAATATTGACAGGCATATCATAATGACCCATATTATAATAGCCCATTTGCTAATAAGGTTCCATAGCTCTGGAGGCCAAGTGATAACTTCTGATACATTTACTGTATTTTTAAGAACTTGGCGTTGACTTGGTTTTGTTTGTGAGCATACCAGAGCATAAATTAGAAATGGCTCATTAGATATAGCATGTTCAGCTAACAGTGGGCCTCACAAGCCCTCATTGGAAAAGACAGAGAATTGTTAGGTCATCAGTTGTGTTATTAAATTGCTTTAAAAATGAGTATTAGTATCAATCATTGGCATTCTAACAGGGGGGTCTGTGTTCCCTTCGATTATCTTGTTTTGTTTTCATTCCCCTAGTCAAAATTTTTAAAAATGCTTTATTTAAAAAAAGTTATTATTATTATTATTAATATCATTATATTAGTATTGGTATTAATATTAATATTATTATTATTATTATCATATTATTATTATTGTTATTATTATTATTATTATTACATTACCAAAATGTAACATACTCCCTTGTTCTCGCTTATTTTTTCACTTTGTTTTCTTGGTCCCATTCTAAAAGCTCCTATATTTCCTTATTCTCTTAAAGTCCCCAGGGAGATCCAAGCTAAATCCTTTTACGAGCACAAGTGGCCAATTAGATTTGGCACTTATTTCCAGTTTTTGTAGTGTTGACCAGATTAGAGTCATTAACTTTTCCTGGATGGGACACTAATCCATCCATTATACTTTAGAGGCTGTTCAGAAACAATCCCATTGTAATCCCAATTACTCATATGAACATGGTCTGAAATTATGCAGCTAAGCCAATGATGAGACTTTTGCATGCATAAAGAACAGCGGCGTGGTTAGCGCAGTGGTAAGATCTCTGCCTTCAAACCACAAGGTCCCAGGTTCAACACCCGGCTCAGCCAAAGTTGACTCAGCTTTCCATCCTCCCTAGGCTGGTAAAATGAGTACCAGCTTCTGCTGGGGGCTAACCTGCGATGGATTTATTTCTAACCTGTGATGGGTTAGTGTCCCGTCCAGAGGAAGTCAACGACTCTCATCTGCTTAATACTACAGAAACTGGAGATAAGCGCCGGCTCCAATTGGCCACTTAGGCTCCTAAAAGGATTTAGCTTAGCTTAGCTTAGCTTCAGTTTAAGAGGCACTTGGTATGCCAACTTTATTTGAACTCTTTGGTTCAAATGTTGAGGACCATGTAACACTCACTCGCAGTTTTCTTTCAGCTCACAAGACAGTGGACTATTTTCAGTGGATAACATCGCCAGATACAAGTAAAGTGGTTAGTGCAATGGAGCATGCCCTTTTGTCCACATCACCCAGGCTTCGATACATTGTTGGCTGGGACAACAATCTTGTTTGGAGATGCCTTGCTCTTCTCCCATCAAGTGTGGTTGATACGTTCCTGGGGCTCTTTATGCCGAAGATAAGAAAACCTTAGTGTTAACATTGAAACTTACATCTCAGGTTTGCATACAGTAACAGCCCCTGTATGCCATAACAACCTGTTAGGCCAAGATTTTCGTTGTAGATACTCTATTCTCACAACATCTCAAGTGGTTTATTATCCAGTTAACCCGTAGAAAACTATGGTTTATTGCTTTTATGAAATAACTTTGAAATTAACACCGATTTAACAACGCGAGCAGAATTTCTCTTTCATTCAATCAAAATCTCAATTCTACCGAGATTCGTCAAAACCATTGTACAAACCAAAAAAAAAATGCCAGCTCTCTGCTCAAAACGAATCGCAAACAAACTGGCAGAAAATTTTCGCAGCAACAGAAATAATAATTCGCTGAACTAAATTTACAATTTCTGTGGACGTTAAAGTTTTCTGATCAGACAGAAAAGGCCAGAAATCACTGTTCCGGGGTCATACATTCATGGCTTGCTAGCGTAGATGTCGGTTGACATTTCCAATTATACAATAACCCAAGTTTTTCAACCATTTTGATTGGTTCTCGACAATGATCCAGTAGTGGACAGAAGCACGATTGACATCACCATTACAAAGTTTTTAATTTTTTATTATGTAAAACAAATAGATTCCATGTTTTGTGCGTCTGTTCAGTAATAGATCATAGAGGGCGTCAAACTGTGGTAAGAACGTCAGTGACACACTCGGCTATCGCCTCGTATGCCACTTTTTTTGTTCTTACTACAGTTTGACGTCATCTGTGATCTATTAATGAGCAGACGCACGCCAACATGGAATCTTTTTGTTAATTCGACACGAAGAAAAGATGTAGCTGTTCTATTCAGAAATGGCTGTATCGATGGTGGACCTTGCAGCTGCTGTAGTGAAGGCCCTATTTTATTACTCAGTTGCTTGTCCAAAGTTGACTGGAGCTTGTCATTGTCAAGTGCCACGGAAAGGTAATTGACGCATTTGCGAAGATACTGAACAGATGGCAAGTTGCGATAACTTATTAGGAGGCTTGACTCATTGCGGTGACCAGAAATTGCCATTAATTCACAATTTTTGATAGCAGACTTTGACCACAAGGTTTTTTGAATGACAGTAGACTTTTATTGCGTCAACAAAGCTGTGTTAACATCTACGGCCCACTGTCGTCTTTTTGGTTTATTTTAGTTGCGATGTTTCGATAATAGCGTGTAGTTGTTCAGTTCGTTTCTTACTTACGTACATACATAAACTTTATTTATCGTCGAATTCCAAATTTAGCTATGATTCCTCTTTTTCTTTGTTCTCTCGCTGCTGAACGGAGCTACATTTTCTGAGCTTCCCTCTTTGACCATTGGATTAAAATCCCGAACCGATATTTTTTTCGCTTCCTAGCTGTGGTTTACCGGCACGCCTATAAACCACAGTCATTTGACCAATCACAGCGTGCGTACTGTTTTGGTTATTTTATGAATATTTTAAACCCTCTATTCCATGTTTCAACAGACACTGCTCTGTAAATAAAATGTTCCATTTTATAGGCGAATCTTTGTTTACAATATTTGCTTCGTTAGTATACGTACCTCTCTTTCTAACTGAGATACAAAACGAGAAGTTCTGAATATCAAAAGAGCTTTCCAAAAACAAACTTCTTCTGAAAAAAAGGGATGGCTATGTTAAATACTGTTCCTGTGATCCGATTTTACAACTTTGAAATTTGGCAAAAGTGTAAGAACTCATTAACGTTTGCCACCCAGTGGTTTTGCATTAATTTGGGCAACCCCGATATTGTTTTTGAAAAATATATGTATGGAACTGAAGGTTTTTCGCTTTCAATTTCTTTAACTTTCTCAGGTTTTTATCTCAATTCCTTTTTTATTTTTGTTCTTTCTCCACCTAAAGTGCATATTATGCTATTAAATTTGAATCTACACAATGACATCAGAAAAGATTTGCCTGTGCATCTGAAACCTAAGCTCGGGTTTTGGAAAAAAAAACGAACCTCGTACGCGTTTATATTTTATAAGTTGTTCTTAGTAAAAATGCATGTACCAACATTGTGTAAAAACATCAAGACATGTTAAAACAGAAACAAAGTGTGTTGATGTTGCGTGTAGTTGTTTGAGTATAGAACAATATATATAGCGATATAGGTGCCTCAGACGGGACAAATGCGTGGCTTTTTCATGTAAACAGAATCGTATTAACATCTACCACATTCCTCTTAATACTGCACGATTCGACCATAATTAGTTAAATGTTAACATATAAACTGCGTATCTAGGAGGAAGCAAGCAACAACTTGGTTCTACACGATGATGACTTGCGGAAGATTATGGGCCACTGGAATATGTCTGGCGTTAATTAATCTAAAGTTTGCGGGAGGTTTGTTTTAGTTGTTTGTTTTGTAAACACCATAAAAACGTTCCTTCTCAATGCGTTTAACAGCAACATTTTCTTATTTTTTTTCTTAACAAATTTATCTTTAGGTGATAAGTGGAAAATCCTTTTCTCAGATTACGGCATTTGCTCTTATTCTGAGCGAAAAATTTTTCTGACCAGTTCGCAAACGCGCACAACAATGAGATTGTTATCTTTAATTATTGACACAAATTACTCGTTATGGACAAATTAACCTTGTCATAAGCTATTGTCTCATGGAAGTGTGGTGTGGAACAAAGCAAGTTGTATACAATGTTGTACTGACTCCTATTCTCCATCAGCAAAACTTTTCATTTCGATTTATTATGTTATGTATTTGAATGTTTATCAACATGCGAGAACGCTTAATCACAAGACCTTGCAAATGGTCTAATAGTACCGTAAAATGAGGAAAATAGCCCCAGGTGTTACAAATAACCATAACACATTTCGCGCATAAACAACAACCCTGCCTTCCGGAACAAAGTAAAGTTTAATAATACAAAATATACCCCCGGAGCTGCTTTGCGGGGAGGAGGACGCAAGGGGAAGCTTATAAAAGGAGAGAGTTTTTCGTTTAAAATGTTTTTTTCCTAAACGTCACAGGGCTTATTTTTCGATTTTTCGCACTTTATGGTATTTCATTATTTGTGTTTTGTCTTGGTAGTGAGGTTTTATCTCGGTCTCTTAGTTTGTCTGTTAGTTTGGCGATACGACTTTTCTTCGGTGGCGAAAATACTCCTACTGTTACCACAGGGGTGCCGAAAGCGGCGGGAGCGGGACGAGATTGGTCACTGCCTCCCCCCCAAAACTCGTCCTAAACTCTTCACCACAATAATTTTATCATTCGTGCAACTTTGTATGTTCGGCATCAAAGTTTTTCTTTTTCTTTGCTAACAGTACTAATTTAAGAAAATTGCCTAACATATATTTATGGAGTGCCACCAATATTTTTTGGCTTCCGCTGCGACTGTAATAGTGCTTAAACAAGCTGAAACAAGGCCTCATTAACGTGGCGTCATCGTACACTTATACTTAACCTGAGATTTTGTGGTTATACCTTCTAAAAATATGTCAGTATTCTTGCTCTGTGGTCTTACGGCTGCCAAGTTTCAAGAACGTTCCAACCTATCTGCACTCATAATTTAGCCAAGCCGCAAAATCAAACGACTTCACAATGAAAACAAAGATGTTATTATTATTCTTCATTGCTAATAACACGACCTTTTGCAAAAATAAAAATAAAAATAATAATG